>JAJJMA010187221.1:0-15716 GCA_023529015.1 Papaver nudicaule | reverse complement strand
ATTCAGTCGACGATATTCACTAACTTGCGCTCTTTTTTATGAATTAGGCTTACTATTCATTCTACTATGTGGTCCAAGGAGCTACACAGTCCGTTTTTTCGCATAGGAGTTTTATGTAACAACCAAAGACCCTCTGAGGAGGTTTCTGTAAGAAATCAGTAACTAAAAGGACCATATTTTAAGGAACAAGGGAATAGCAAATAAATGAGCTTATTTATTAGGGGAGTGTAGCGCAGTGTGCACAATGAGGAGAAAACTCTACCAAAAATTAGGCTTAGTCTTATGGTTTGTGGACATCCACGTCAGATAGCAGGGTAGAGACGTTTTTATGGCATTGCGAGATTGGATGTCAAGATGTTGAACGGTTCCAGCACTGAGCACTGAACTATTCAGCGCTATTCGAATATTTTAAATAACGCTGAACGGTTCAGCGCTTGACCGTCAATACTAGGTCAAAGCGCTGAATAGTTCAGTGCTGGAGAAAACGGCTAGAAATAATCGACAGAATCCTTTCTCCCCCATTTTTGTTCTCCTTCTCTTCTTCTCCACCCTAATAACCGAAAATGCATGTTCTCAATCTTCCATTGTAGATATTTTTTTTTTCTTCAAATTCCTTCCGTGGGTTTGTTGCAGATTTCATACTCAATCTTTTGCCCCAAATTTCACTCAATTCTGTCAATAATTGTGACCAAGGTATGATTTTTAAACTTTATGTTTTTATTGTTCTTGATATTTGATTGTGATGATTTTATGATTGATTTGATGGTTAGTATATATGTGTATTGATGTTTTGTAGATAGTTAAACTGTTAGACGAAAAAAAATGGTGAAATTTTGATTTTTCATGTTTAAATTAGGGTTATGAAATTTGGTTGTATGATGAAATTGAGTTAGGATGATGAATATGATTGTATGATTGGAATTGATAGGATTATGACGTTGATAGTATGATGAAACTATTTGAAATTGAGAGTATGATTGAAATTGAGTATGTTAATTTGTTTAAATTGTGATGAAAATTCATTAACTTTTTATTGTAGTATGGAAGAAGAGTGTGCTTTGTTAGAGGTAGTATCTGGGAAAAACTTACCTGGTGTGCGACACAGATGTCAAGAGTCATTATGTCAAACTCGAGAAATCAACTTTAGAGGTACTGTCAAAGAGATAAGCAAGTTGTAATTGGTAAAATCTCCAAGGGTGAGATTTTACCAATACACCCAATCTATCCTACATGAAATGCATGGTAACAAGAGTAAAGCAAGTATTACGACGATAAAAGGAGATTAGAAGCATAAGAGAAAGAGCTATTAGTATAACAAGTTGAAACGCTTAAGTATATCTTATTAACTCATGTCTTAACGTGTCTCTCACCTTGACAACGATAATCACTCTACAAATATTAAGTTCTTCACCAGTTCTGAGCTATAGAGAGTAAGGAATTCCTTTATCTCTCTATAAATCAACCCTAGAATTCACTTTTCCAACCCTTTTCTCTGTTGAGATACATCACCTTATATAGGCGTTCTACAAATTGGACTACAGCTAATACAAACAATTACAATTCTGACAACATTTGTCCACACTCGCCATCCATCGTTACCGCCGTCCTCCTTTGTTACTTCAGCGTCCCTAACCTTGGATTGGATAAGAACAATGACTCATCTCCCACTGAGGCAACGAGTCAACTATGACAATCCGACCGTTCTGATCTTCATTAAATGCTCAACTACATTTTTAGCCTTTGTCGGTGACGTGCTTACTTCCGTTATGCTTGGTATGCTTTTTCAATCTTCTCCTGCGATGCGTCAATAATCTTCTTTAGGTAGGCGCCTATCTTTTCTTTTGGTCAATCCGATGAGTGATACCGATGTAGATGTATGTTCTGCACTTATGAGGTAGCCTTCCTATGCGGCGTCATTTCTAAGATGCTCTTGATAGGTAAGGGCATTTTCTACACTTACATTTTGCCTCTTCCATCTTCAAGATCTTGAGTCGCCGAAGATGAAACCCTATATCCGCCGAAAATGCCCAGCTTCTTTCTCTTCTTCGCTAGATTCTTGCCACGTCCTACTGCATGCCGCGAATCTCGGCCGTACCTTTTGACCTAATGACCTGCTAAGCCGGTTGAGATGCTTAGCTTCTACTCTTCTAGTCAACCTAGTTTCTGCTTCAAAATCTCAGTCTTCTCTTCTCTTTTCTCAGAGCTCGACTTCCAAACCCTAACTGTTGTAGCGCTGTCGTCTGACCACCAGATTCAGCCTCTTTCCAGCCCTTTCTCACCACACTGAAGCATTGTCTTATCCTTTTCACCACCAAAATCTTTCTTTTCCCTCATTTTTCTCATTTTCCGGTAACCTTTACCTCTGCAAGTTCCCTTCTCCGGCAACTTTTCCCTTTTCTGATCTTCTTCATACCCTCAATGGCCTCTACAGATACCACTTATGAACCTGAGTCGCCAAACCCTTCACAAGAGTCGGATGAAGAGGAAACGTCACAGTCGTCGACACTTAAAAGACTAAGAAGAAATGCTCTTGGGGCAATTGGGACGAGTACTGTACAAAATACCATGTCGATAACAAAGCGCCCAAGATTTCACCTCTTGACGGCATCACGTCCTCTACCGAACCGCTGCTTCTAGATCACATCCGCCAAATGGTCAAGATGAAAAAAATCTCATCATTTCCCTTGGCCAGCTCAAAGCCGGGTACCAATTTCCGCTGTATAATCCCGCTGATCCTATCCTTCTTGAAATGTTGGTGTACGTTGATAAAAGTCATGCTCAATACGAATAATGTACGAATGGATCGCCCGCCGAAATGGTACTACCAACTATTCAAAAGTTACCAGGAATCAAGAATTTGTCAATCCAGAGTTGTATGACATAAAAAACTTCAAAGCTCAATATGAAGTCAAACACTGTGACAGACGGGGTGAGCCTTGGGCTTATCGTATCGTATCCAAGAAATCTGTCAAGGATGAAAAGAAATTTTTGAGAGACGTTGATAAAGACTCTTCAACTGCCCCCAAACCCACCGTACGAGCAAAGTCTGAGAACCACTGGAATGATCTTCCTTGCAAGGTTGAGGGACCCTGGCTTAATGGTTGGGAGGATGAAAGAAAGACCGCCGTCCGAAAAAACTTTCTTCCTGAGCATTCTCACTTTGCTAAAGTTGATTTCTGGGAAGTCCGTTGGACTGAGGAGAATCAATACGTCAAAAAAGATGGTAAGTTCATTGTGGGTGACAATGGTCATTGGGTAAAGAGGCCTGAATTTTGTAAAGTGGGCGCCAAGGTGACTTCTAAAGGGGACGCCAAGGGGGCCAAAAAAAAGAAGACGAAGGAAAAAGGTGGAGACGAAGTTCAGGTAACAAACACTTTTATTAAACTTTAAATATATGTATATATTTGCCTCTGTTTGTTGCCGGAACTGATGGCGACAGCTATTGCCTTGCTTAGCCGCCTCCCAAAAAGGGCAAACAATATAAGCAGCGAGAAGCCCTTGAGCAGCTCAAAAGCCAGATGCAACATCTTCCTGGCTTGGTGGCTACTGATTCTGAAAAGGTAACCGATCCTAAAGCGTCCAAGAAGAAGGATAAGCCAACAGATCCTAAGAAGAAAGGTGATTATGCCAATGCGTCCAAGAAGAAAGATCGTTCCATCAAGTCTAAAGGGGACGGCGATTCCACTGTTGAGTCTACTATTGGCGGTGAATCTCACAAGGATGCTGATCAAAGTAAGACTTCTGGGGAAGTTAAAGATGCAACTGAGACTGTTAAAACTACTAATCAATAACCTTTGGTTGAAGATCAGCCCCGTGCTGACACTGATATGGGAGGCGCATACCAGTCTATTGAGAACCAAGTGCAGTCTCCACTTCGCCCAGCTGTTGAAATTGAACCATCTATTCCTCTGTTGATGATGCCGCCAAACTGCTTCTCTAGCTTCTCTCTCTAGACAATCTGTCTCAAGATTCTGTTTGTAGTAGCTCCGCTGAAGGTCGAGTTCCGCTGAACAAATTGGCTGAGTCTTTTTCAAATCTAATTACTCAGGACAAAGGCGGTCCCAATACCCTCTACCTTGAATCCATGAGTAAGCTGAGCACACCTGGACTGACGCTGAAACCTATAGAGCTGACTTCCGCCGTTGCCAACCTGACTCCCTATGAGAAGCTTTGTAGTGCTTTCCTAGTATGTTATTGCCTCAGCTTCTATTTTATTATGTTTCCACATGTTTCCTATGAATACACTAATCCTTTTATTACTTAGGAGTTTCAACGCAATGTCGGCTGTACCTTTCTAAGTTCTCAGCTGAAGACAAAGGTCGAAAGACTCCGTCAAGAGAAAGCCAGTCTGCAACATCAGCTTTCTGAGGAGAAGACAGAAACCAAGAAACTACGCCTACAGCTGCAGGAAGAGTCTAAAGAACAGAAGAATCTTCAAGGTTAGTTGCTCTTTTTGAGTTTATCCATATTACCGATTTATTTGTTCCTTATTACCGCCAAAACCCTTAGTCCCTATCTATTATAAGGTCGCCAACATCATCATGACAATCGATTGAAGCGAGTTGAAATCGAGATTGACAACCTGGCTAATGCTAACGCTAGGCAATGTAATATGTTGTTTGATTTTGACCGAGATGTTAAGTGGTACCAGCGAGAGTTACGCAATGTCCCTGACCTTAATGTAAATATTGATCATCTTCACAAAGCTTCTGAAGCGGACGTTAAGTGGCTAAAAAGCGCTCATGACAATGCTGCCCATCTAGCAGCACTAGAGCGTAAATCCAAGGAGAAAGCTATCATAGAACATACCAGAACCTCTTCCCTTTTGCAGAATGAAAAACCAACTGTTACTCGTTTATCTTCTCAATTAGTTTGTATGTCCGCTGAGAAAGATGTGGCTCGTCAAGAAATTCAGCATCATAAAGATTTCGCCCAACTCCACGGGGACCGAGCTAGGCAATTGAATGAAGAAAATAACTCCCTTAGACTCGGAATCAAACAAATTGTGGGTCCTTGTTCTGATCAAGAAGTACTGTGTAAATTGGATCCAATTAGTGTTGCCCAAGAGGGTATTCGTAAGCATGTGTATGAGCTAGAAGGTAATTTTCTTAGGATTTTATACTTGTCTCACTCTTTTATAAGGTGCCTCTGTTCTTACTTGCCTCTGACTTATTTCAGAGAAAAACAAAGTGCTTGAGTCCCAACTGCAAAAGCAATCGACTGTCGCTAAAGAGCATGAAGGATGCATTTCCAAGATTGATCTGCTAGAAAAGCAAGTACAGGAACATCAATCATGCGAAGATAAAATGCATGAGCTGAAGACAAAACATCTTCAGTGTTCTGGTAAGATTATCAATCTTGAAAACGAAGTCAAGACTTTCCAAGGCTTCAAGGAGAAATTTGAAGTTGAAGCCTCCAAGACTGCCAAACTTCAGAATATGCGTGATACTCTGCAAACTGAGTTGAATCTTGCTAGGAAAGAAGCACAAGAAAGAGAGGCGTAGTATATTGAGAACGTGAATATGAGCAGCTTTGTTGCAATTCAGCTATACTTGGCCAAGTTTTGTCCCGCTAACAAAGTAAATATTCCTAAAGAATATGCTGCTGATGTTCTTCCTCCCGGTATGTCGGTGGGTACTCCTCCTGCCGCTGAAAATGAAGGAGACGCCGAAGACTTTGTGGAAGTTGAGAGTGGATCTGATTCTGAAGAAGAGGAAAGTGATGAGGATGACGATGACGGCGAGAATGTCAATGATAACGCCAGTATTCCAGCCGTGCCTCTGCAGTCTGTTAAAGGAAAGGAAATTGTTGCTGCTGAAAACAAGGAAATCATCGATAACGCATTTGTCGCCGACCTCAAAGTGGCTATTGACAACTCTAAGAAGCCTCCTGAATTTCAGAGTTTCAAAGATGGATCTTCATCAAGCCAACATCCTTAGTCTTTTCATGTATCAAGTTTAAATTGCCGCTTTCTGGCATATGTTATGTTTTGTTTAGCGCATTTCCTTGTATGATATTCACGTAGTATTAATGAACTTATTCCCGCCGTTATGAATATCTATAAGATGTTTGTTTTGTTTTGTTATCTTGAGCGGATATACCGCTTGTTTGTTTCAAAGCTTAGCCCGCTTGGTCCATAGGATTAGCTAATGGTTATCCTACTGGGTCCAAATTCCCAACCGCTCGTTTACATTGTTACTTGTGCCCGTCGGCGATCTATTATAAGTGGTTAGTTAACCGGGAGTCGTCCCAATGGGGAGTTCTCCTGGAGTTTTATATTATTTATGCCATCACTTACAGACCAATCAAGTAACACGAGTGGAATTATAGTTCCAATGGCCAGATTTATTGTTACCCATAGCTCTTTATCATTGGAATCCAAGTTAGGACTAGCAGCTGTCGTTGCCTCAGCGAATTATTCTTCACTCTTAGCCGCCTGTTATCCTTAGAGCTATTCATCAGTATTGCTTCAGCGTATGGCTTTATAGCCTTAAGGATTTTTAGCAATTATGTATCAGTAGATGGCTATTTAGCCTTGAAGATTTGTGGCAATTTTGCCTCAGTAGATGGCTATGAAGCCTTGAAGATGTTTTGCGATTTTGCCTCAGTAGATGGCTATGTAGCCTCTAAAATTTGTGGCAATTTTGCCTCGGTAGATGGCTATGAAGCCTTTAGTGCAGGTCGTTGTAATTTAAAATTTCATGACACGGTGATTTGTTAACGGGGTTCGGCGCATGATAGCAAACCTACGTCCCCGGATCTTATCTACCGCTGATTACAAAGGCTAATAAGATTTTTTGGGTATTATGCCCGCCCAAGACTACTGATTTTACAAATAATTTAAAGGATAGAATCTCTTGATAAACTTGGCATTCCAAGGATGCTAAAGTTCTTTGCCATGCTCATCTATCAACACATATGCTCCGCTTCCAGCTGCACGCTTTATAATATAAGGACCTTCCCCAGTTGGCTCCAGCTTCTTGCATCCTTTCTTCTTCTGGTATTGCGGTATCTCGCGCAACACCAGGTCACTGGGTTGATATTCTCTGGGAATGACACGCTTGTTGTATTCTCTGGCTAAACTGAGATGATAGTTCTCCATGTGAGTTAGGGCAATTAGTCGTTGTTCTTCCAGATTAAATCTGTATTCAAGTTCTTTTCCCAGGCTTCGTGTTTTGTTGTTGGCAGTATAACTTCTGATGGAAGCACCGCCTCTGCACCAAAGGTGAGTAGAAAGGGAGACGCTCCAGTTGCCTCTCTGACTGTTGTCCTGTAAGACCACAAGACATTGTGTAGGTGTTCACACCAAGCTTTCTTATGTCCTTCTACTTTCTTCTTTAACCCCATTCCAATATTCTTATTTGTGGCTTCTGCCTGCCAATTACTCTGTGGGTATATTGGAGTCGACTTTTACGCCGTATGTGGCCAATAGATTCTCGATATTCTCGCCGACTAATTCCTTTCCATTATCCGTGCAGATTTCTGCTGGGACGCCAAACTGACAGAATATATTCTCCCAAATCAATACGAATACCTTCTTTCCTGTTCTTTGCCTCAAAGCCTTGGCTTCACACCATTTGGTGAAGTAATCGGTAGCCACAATAATGTACTTCCTTTGTCATGATCCTGGGGTCAGTGGCCCAATAATGTCAATCCCCTATTTGGCAAAAGGCCAAGGGCTTAGAACTGAGTTAAGTGATGTCACTGGTGCTTTTATTCTTCTTCCATAAAGCTGACATTGCTTACATCTCCGCGCATATTCTGCAGCATCGCCGTTCATCCAAGGCCAGTAATATCCTTGCATTCTGACTTTTAGAGCCAATGCCCGCTGACCACTGTGGTTTCCGCAATATCCCTCATGAATTTCTTTTAACAACTTCTTTCCTTCTTCCCTTGATACACATCTCAACGATGGCCCATAGAATGATCTTCGATATAGTATCCCCTCTCTCAGTTCATAGTTCGCCGATCTGCTCATAATTTTGTGTGCTAGAACTTTGTTTCCAGGAACTGTAAGATGATCCAAGTAATATCTGATGGGAGTCCGCCAATCGGTTTCGGCTGATTCTTCAATGTCTACCGCTAACACTTCTCTGATTCCTCTGACTTCTATTAATGACATCTTTACTCGCTCAATTGCAATAGAAGGTACTTTGGATCCGCCATCATAGAAGAAATGAACACCAAAGCATCGGCGTGTCTGTTGTCTTTTCTGCATATATGTCTGAACTCAATGCCGTTGATCTTCTGAGCGTACTCTCTGGCTAACTTTAGGTATTTCTGCAGGGAACTGTCATGCGCTTCATATCTACCCAAGATTTGTCGAATCACTAGCTGAGAATCACTAGTTAAGCGGATGTTGTTGATGTCCATCTCAATAATAAGTCGCATAGCGTGAATTACCGCCTCATACTCTGCTTCATTGTTAGTAGCTGGGAACTCCAATCTCAGTGAATGAACTATTCTTGATCCTTTCGGCGAAATAAAGACTATATCAATTACTTTACCTTCTCTGTTGGCTGACCCATCTACATATACTTCCCACTGATTTAGATCTCTTTTCAGCAGCTCTGGTACTCCTTCATCTGGATCATCCTCCATGAATGTAATGTCTTTAACCTCTTCCTCTTCTTCTTCAATAGGAAAGTCTGCAAGGAAATCGGCGATCACTTGAGAACGTTGCGTTGTTCTAATCTCATATTTGACGCCGAACTGCTCTATCTGAGCATTCTACTTAGTAATACGCCCTTCTCTCTGTGAGTTATGTAATATAGACTCAATAGGAGTTTTAGTCAGCACCGTGATAGGATGGGCATGAAAGTATGGACGAAGTCGCTTAGCAGCAAAGACCAAAGCCAAAATTAGCTGTTCTATTTTAGTGTAATTTTTCTCAGCGGGTTGTAAGGTTCGACTGATGTAGTAGATTGGCGTATCTCCACCCTTTGTCCGCACAAGTACTGCGCTAACCGCTGATGAGGTTGCTGCCAAGTAAACCCTGAGTTCCTCCCCGTGCTCCGGCGGCTGAATAGCTGGAAGGGTAGCTAAATATTTTTTAATTCCTTGAAAGGCGGCTTCATGATCATCCGTCCAATTAAACTTCTCCCCTTTCTTCAGCATTTGAAAAAATAACTTACACTTATAAGAGAACCGCGAGATAAACCTATGGAAAGATGACGCCGAACATATACCTACATAGTTTTTCCAACATATCCCAAAAACTAGACTTTACTCTTGACCAACATGTCGTCAACATATACCTCCATAGTTTTTCCTATCCATTTCTCAAACATATCCTGAGCCATCTTTTGATATGTAGCTCCAGCATTCTTGAGTCCAAAGGGCATCCTTGTATAACAAAATAGTCCTTTGGTAGAAAAGAACGTCGTATGACGCTGATCTTCCTCCGCTAGCGGTATCTGGTTATACCCAGAGTAGCCGTCCATGAAAGATAATAGTTCATGCCCTGAGGTAGCATCAACGGTCTGGTCTATGCTAGGCAGTGGAAAGCTGTTCTTTGGACATGCTCTATTCAAGTCGCTGAAGTCGATACAAATCCTTACGCCTTTTGTTTTCTTAGGTACCACCACCATGTTTGCTATCCATTCAGGATACTGAACTGGTCTTATGATACCAGAAGCTCTCATTTTATCTATTTCTGCCTCTACCACATCCTTATATGCTGGTGTCAATTTTCTTATACGCTGCTTGAATGGCCTGATTTTTGGATCAATGTATAACTTATGACATGCAATTTCTGGATCAATGCCTGGCATTTCATTCATCCCCCAAACAAAAACGTCTACATATTCTTTCAACAAAGCTTCCAACTGCGTTGATTCCTCTTCAGTCAACAAAGTGCCAATTTTTACCATCTTGGGAGCATCTACTTCGCCGATGTTAATATCTTTTGTTGGCTCTACCTCTGTGAAGTGTAATTCTCGTTCTCCCAACGGCGAAGGTTCCTTTAATTGCTATGAGGATACCGCTGCAGGTTTCGTTGAAGAGTCGCCTTCCTTTATGGAGTGAACATACTTTCTCGGGTTGGCAATTACTTCATTAATTTCTTTTGCCTTAACCAACTCCTTGACTTTCTTCCTCTTCTCGTTCAATCTTGTTTTTCTGGTTTCGCGCATCTTGACATCGACTTCATTGCAAGCTTTTGTTGTAGATGGGTCACCAATATATTCGGCGACACCCTGAGGAGTGGGGAACCTCAACCGCTGATGGTAGGTGGAAGGTACCCCCTTAATGCTGTGCAGCCATGGTCTTCCAATAATTGCTGTATACGGCGAATCAACGTCAACAACACAAAAGGTAGTGTCCATAATTAAAGTTTCGCATGTGACAACTTTCAACGTAACCTCCCCTTTGGGTTTAGAGGCAATCCCGTTGAACCCATAAATACTGTATGTAGACGGAATAATAGGTTCAACTGGTTTTTCTTTTGAGTCCATAGACTTATACGCTGAATTAAAAAGGATGTCAACGGAATTTCCTGGGTCAATGAGTACCCTTGGAACCTTGAATTCTACCATTTGAATAGTCAACACTAGCGGATCTAAGTGATCTCTTCCTTCAGCTGGCACTTCTACCGCTGAGAAACTAACTGGCTTCTTCATCCACTCCAACAATGGGCTCTTCTTGATGGCGACACTGAAGATCTCCTTTCCATCTCTATCTCGCTTATGTATTCTTGACAGGACATTATTGTGGAATTCATTTATGCTGATTGTAGAATGCACTATAGAAAAACAATTTAATTCTCGAAGATCTCTTTTGACTTCTACTTCAAAAACCTCTGATTTAGGAGGTATACTTTGAATTGGTTGAACTGTGAGTGGTACTGGGGGTAACTCTAAGAAATCTTGGAATTTTCCTTGTCGAATGAATCTGTGTACCTCTCACTGAACACCAGCGTAATTCTCAGTTGAGTGACCATGAAATTGATGATATTGACATAAGTGATCAGTGTTTGAAGGAGGGAACGTCGGGTTCCCTCGGTTGAAAGGGTAGCGGATCTCATTTCTAGACACTGAACTTTCTATTTGTCCCAGGCGTCAGTGTATGTAACACAAAGTTTTGGTAACGTATCATCCTGGAAATCTGGGTATCCTGTTCTTCTGTCGCCGAACCTTTGATTATCATTGTTATATCTTTTATCACCATTACCTGGACGCCTACTATCATATCCGCCTCTACTGTCGTCGTTATACCTTCCATTACCGTTCTCATTTCTGCCTATGTTGTCATATGTACCTCTGTTATCATATCCACCTCTATTATCATATCTGCCTCTGGCGTCATACCCACCTCTATTGTCATATCTGCCTCTATTATCTTGACCATCTCTACCTTCGTAACCGTCTCTTTTGCCCCGATTGCCTTGCTGACCATCTTGGCGCTGATGTTGCACTTGCTCTTGTGGTTTTTGTGGGACCATTTCCGTTGGAGTAGGATCCGCCAATAACGCTTCTAGCTTTTTCTGCTCCATTTTGATCCATTCCCTTCTCATTTCTTCTTGTTTTGCTGGTGAGAAATTGTTTTTCTTTCTTTTGGCGGGTTTCTTATTCTTGCATCTCTTCATAAGACAACCATTCATTAAGCCTAGCTCTCAGACGTCTCCATTGAACTAGTAAACGGCCGATCTTTTTCTTGTCAGAGACCGTTATCCCTACTTCACTGCAAAGCTTTCTCCACCTCATAATGTGACTTCTGCAAGTTTCGTCGATTCTCTTTTTTATGCCAAACAGCTTTTCGACTCCTGGCCGAACTCTATTGTTCAGAATGTAAGTCGCCAAGAACAACTCCTCCAACTCTCTAAAAGTGCCAATCGATTTTTCTTTCAAACCATCGAACCATGCCAAAGCTTCATCCTTAAGAGTACCAGGAAATGATAAACACATTATTGGGTCTGACCCTGCCCAGGCTTGTAAATCTCTTCTATAACACTTCAAGTGTTGAGCTGGATCTCCTAGGCCGTCAAAGAATGATGTGAAAGATGGTCTAGTAAACCTTTTTGATATCCTTCCATAAGTAACCTGGTCTACAAATGACGTCCGCTTTGCCTCTGTGATTGCAGTCGCCAACTTGTCTTCCTTTGGCACCTCAATCACTTCCTCGAGCTGCTTCTTCATTCGACGTAATTCTCTTTTCACCGTGTCATTCATTCCGTCCAATTTTTCTGAGTCAACGTAACTTTCATTGTCGTTTAACTCCCCTATTTTTGATACTCCCAATCCCATCTTCTTTTTTTCACTGTGGATGCGGCGACCTCTGGCTTCCTCCTTTTAGTAGTGCGAGTCGTATGAGTTGAGCGATTTCTGCTACGACTTTCAAATAATTGCTTATTTTGTTCCGTTAACTGCCGATGGCTTTGAAGGATGAGATCCATCTGGTTTTGCATTTGTAATTTCATCTGGGCTTGATTTATAGTGCTCTGTTTAAAAAATTCCTTCAGAAGGTCCTCTGTGCCATTAGCGGTTCCTGCTTTTCCCTCTGAAACTGTTATCGGCGATGTCTTCGACGTTCCTGCTATTGATGCTACTGTGATGCCGCCAACAACACTTTGTGAAGTTCTTCCGCGCATCACCTGACCATTTCCTACTGCTTTCGAGACTAAACCGTTTGTAATTGGGCTACCATCTACTGCTCTTGATAATCCCTCGACAGCATGAGAAGTGTCGCCGGGAATAGCTACTTCCTTAGTGGTGCCAACATCTACACCTTTACCCTCTCTCTGAACTATGTTCTCAGTCTCATCTTCTTCCTCTGGTATTCCATCAAGGTGAGTTATATCCTCTATTACCATGTTATCTCGGGCTACTGATTGTTGTTGCACTGTCGCTGATTGTTGGAATAATGACTGTTGATGTTGTGATGTTGATTGTTGGACTGATGACTGTTGATGTTGTGTCGCTGGTTGTTGAACTAATGACTGTTGTTGCTGTGCCGTTGGTTGTTGAACTAATGACTGTTGCTGCTGTGCCGCTGGTTGTTGAACTAATGACTGCTGCTTTTGTGCCACTGAAGTACCGCTCAAGAAGAATTCATGTGCAAAATCTAATGGTAATGCCGCTGAACTTCTAGTGTTATGCCGACTGGGGAAGACCAACGGCTGAGCTGAGATAGGAAACTTAGGAGACTTGCTTTTTGACGTCGTTCGTCCTTTTCGTCGAGACGCCATTCGTTAACCCTGTGTAAAAATCAACAAAAGCACTTCCTGGCAATATTAAGCTAGTTTGTACTATTAGCAAATGCCGAACTGGTTAGTCGAGGTGGTTGAGAAATTTTTGCAGAGTGCAACTAAAAAACAGACGAAAAATGCAGATAGAGGTGTACTTTTGGCAGAGTGTGACCTAATCCTGTCGGCAGTTGGTGAGAGACCTAATCTTTTGAAAACCCAAAGGAATCTTGAAAACAACAAAGTTTAAAGAAGTTTCAAAAATTTTGGATCAAAATCTGTACGGCGCAAGAGGATTTATAGTTGTTCTTAATAACTAGCATGATCACGTTAAAAACTTCTCAAAACATAATTATGTTCATGACTACCCTCACATAAATTACACAATCCTGCCTTGAACAGAGCTAATAACTGAATTAAACATCACCAGAATGTCCTCTAATCAGCCGAAGAACAAGCTTGAGACATTCTGCTGAAAAACAAAAATATGCCTAAAAGGGAAAGTTTCTCTAATAAACCACTCTAGACTTTGAGATACTCTTTAAACTCCTCGTGTGAGAATATTTGAACAAGATTGTGCTAACGTAATCACCTTCCTCTGAAAGACTAAACCTTGTAAAAACTATAACAGCTACACTATGCTCAGCATGAAGAAGAAGCTTTGAGACGATTAAAACACGTCTTAAAGAGGAAACTTTTGAGATTTTTCATGGTAAATCAATTGAAACTGCTGAAACATAACTTAAAAGGGAAACTTTTATGATTTTCAGTCCTCTAACAGCGGTATGACGTATCTAAAACTACCAAAAAAGGAAACTTTTAAGATTTGTAAAGATACTTTACGCTAAACATAACACAAACACCCTTTTTTATGGAAAGAAGGAGTTGAAAACAGCATGTGTGTGATTAATAACGCCATTACAGTAATAAAAGATGCAAGTTTTGATAATCTATGAAGAAAACTCTTTAGGAAAAACAAGTTCAGACCTTATCCAGCGCCAAAATGTAATTGGTAAAATCCCCAAGGGTGAGATTTTACCAATACACCCAATCTATCCTATATGAAATTCATGGTAACAAGAGTAAAGCAAGTATTACGACGATAAAAGGAGATTAGAAGCATAAGAGAAAGAGCTATTAGCATAACAAGTTGAAACGCTTAAGTATATCTTAATAACTCATGTCTTAACGTGTCTCTCACCTTGAAAACGATAATCACTGTACAAATATTAAGTTCTTCACCAGTTCTGAGCTATGGAGAGTAAGGAATTCCTTTATCTCTCTATAGATCAACCCTAGAGTTCAGTTTCCCAACCCTTTTCTCTGTTGAGATACATCACCTTATATAGGTGTTCTACAAATTGAACTACAGCTAATACAACCAATTACAATTCTGACAACATTTGTCCACACTCGCCATCCATCGTTACCGCCGTCCTCCTTTGTTACTTCAGCGTCCCTAACATTGGATTGGATAAGAACAATGAATCATCTCCCAACGAGTACACGAGTGAACTCTGACAATCTGACCATTCCGATCTTCATTAAATGCTCAACTACATTTTCAGCCTTTGTCGGTGACGTGCTTACTTCTGCTATGCTTGGTATGCTTTTCCATTCTTCTTCTGGGATGCGCTGATATAATCTTCTTCAGGTAGGCTCTTTTCTTTTGGCCAATCCGCTGAGTGATACCGATGTAGATGTATGTTCTGCACTTCTGAGGTAACCTTCATATGCGGCGTCATTTCTAAGATGCTCTTGATAGGTAAGGGAATTTTCTACACTTACACAAGTTATATGAAATTGTAGTATAAAACAATCCTGATGCACAATGATACTCTGATAATTGCGGGTTTTCTATCATTTTTGAGTTTAACCAATTCGGATAAAGGCTTAGTGGAAGCCATAGCCGAGAGATGGTGGCAGAAAACCAAGAGCTTTAATTTTAGGGACTTTGAGGTTGGGCTTCTTCCAGTAGATTGGTATATGTTAACTGGCATTCCCACTGGTGACCCCTCAAAACGTCAAGTAGTTATGCCGTCATTGCCGGTTGGAACAAAGTATAAGGATCTACGTATATATTTTGATAATTTGCCTACGTTTGGTGCATGGGATGATATCGGGAACCAAATATCATTGGGTACCTTGAGAGTCTACATTCTAAGTAGAAAAGACTTGGTTAATACTCATGTTGCTGAGTATTTGACACGGATGTTCTTTCTTTGGTGTTTGGGTCATTCTCTTCTTCCATATTCTAGTGGAAAAGTAGACAAACGTTGGATTCTATTGTTCCAAAATTTAGATGAAGTTGGGGATTATGATTGGGGTATAGCTTCTTTGGGAAATACCTATAAATATCTTGACGAGTGGTCTTCCTGTGGCGGTAAGGATCTATATGGCATGGTTGTGGTTCTAGAATACTGGTACTACTACTATTTCCATAACTTGCAACCCTTACTTGTAGAGTCAGAGGTACCATTACCTGCTGGACGACATGAAGATGTTTTCCCAAAGATACTTTTGTTCATCAAGGAAA
>JAJJMA010187159.1:0-10645 GCA_023529015.1 Papaver nudicaule | reverse complement strand
TAAAACTGACAACTAGCTTGACATACCAACGCTAGTGGGTTTGACCGGACAATGCCCTAACAGCAATATCAGTGGGTTCAACCGAGCAATGCTCTAACAATCTCCCCCTTTGTCAATTTTAGTGACAAAAACCAATCTTACATATGGATTCAAAAAGTAAAATCTTTTAGCCTAACCATAATGTACTCGATCTTCTTGTAATCTTCAACGTCTTCAGATAAGAGTGTTCCTGCAAGTGAAGATTCAAGTTAGAGATAATAAACTCAAAGTCACCACACATCTTGGTTTCTAGAAGGACATAGTCCAATAAGAGTTTGTTATGCAATTGAGTAGTATGTAAAACTTGTAAGCATATTGCATCGATGCTTCAAGATACTACACAATTTGATATGTTCTCCCCCTTACTCAACACACTAACTTTTGCTTTGACATGGCAAGCATACTCCCCCTATGACAATTCCGTTGTCGTAGTAGTAGATAGAAAGATTTTACTCCCCCATACTACAAGATTTCTCCCCCTTTTTGTCATAAAATAGACAAAGAAAAGAAATATGGAATCCTGATAAAATTGCAATAATCAATGTAGACAAAGGTAAACATACCTGAAACGAGAGATAAAAAGATGCAATTCTCTCGAAGATTCCACAGCCGCACACCCCAAAAAGATATTACCATGAAGCACATGTTCTAAAGAACTCTCCCCCATTAAGTGTCATTCCATAAGGAACAACGCGACGACCTTCCCAAGCAAGAATTTGGAATATGTTCGTGGGTGATGTACAATTTCACAAGGAAAATTGTAGATATGTTTTTCTTTCCTAGCCAGTTACGGTCAAATAGGAATTCAAGGTTTAATATTCCTACTTTCTCATAGAGTTTCGGTCAACCATCGCCTTTAGAGAAAACATTAGGTTACCCCTTCCTAGTGGTTGTAAGACTAAGAATTAAAGGTACAACATTTAGTCCAACGGAGTTCAACATTGTATCCTATGAGGTTCCTTATTATCAAAATCGTATCCCCTTAGCCATAAGAGTCAGAAACTTGGATTTTGATAATTTTTCATGAACTGCTTTACCCGAACGGGTGGTATGGCTAAAAAAGCAAGTTCACGATTTTGCAATACATTCATATAGATAATCAATTAAGATCAAGCATTGCACTCATCAATTAAGATTTTAATTTAATAACCTCGATTAATTGATGAAAAAGAAAACATGGAAGTAGCAGAAGCAAGTCATGCTTAAATTAAAAGATGACTACTTCTAGCATAGTGATTACCCAAACCCTAAGGAAAAGACAAAAGCTTTTTAATAAGGAGTTAACTATGCCATAAGACTATTGACAAAATTATCAATATCCGTTGTTCCCTCAACAAGAGTTGTGCTCATGGGAACATACGGTTCGTGAAACTTCTGATTGAGACTGTTAAGAAAAACTTCATGTTAAGTGATTCCAAAAATACTTCTCCAAGTATTTGAACTTCTCTTCTAGTTTTTTTGCATTCTTTTAGAATAGAAGCAATTATGTGATTCTTGGGAGTATCGGATCCAGGTTTCTTCATCTTCTTCTTCTTAGTTTTCAAAAGATTCTTCTTAGTTCCTTTTGGAAACACAGTAACCTCATCAGATTTCATGATAATAGATTTTTCACCATTGGTGATAGAGAGAGTGTTTGATGAATCCATGAACACGTTCTTGAGATGAAGGATTATTACCCAAGACCTCTTTATATAGAGAGGTTTTCTGGAAAGGAGTTTCCAAATATTAAAAAGAGATTATATAGGAGAATTCCTCAAGAAGGAAGTCAGTTCGAAAATGTGTAGTTCAAGAGTTAACGACCGGTACCTATGTTCACAAGTAATCGTTAACTTAAGGATTCTGTGTGTCCCAATATAAGATTTTATTCATTAATCACCATAGATCCTTTTAAGTTTAAATATCAATAGTATGATTAGACACATATATAATTGCATGATCTCGAGTAGAATTCCATCTCTTCTCATGGATCATGTTCTCGACTCTTGCCTTAGGAGCCAGAGACAGGGGAAGAGTTGGAAACTGCTCAGAGATTATTGATACCCACATCGAGTCATTACATTTTGGACTCTCATTATTTGATGTGTTGGCAAAACAATGCTCAGGATGACAATGTGACAACCGCTTTGGGGTTTTCTGGTCACTAACCATCAGGACAATTGGTCACATAACCAATTGAGCGTGGATTCATCTCTTTGGAGCTTAGCTCAACAACTATTAGAGATGAGAATTATTGTTAAATCCTTCAATTACACATATGGTTTTAACAAACTTACAAGGGCCTCCACAAATCAAAAAGCACATACTAAAGGACAGGAGGTAACCATTATGTCTGTTATATGTGCATAGACTTTGTTCTCGGACTTAGAACAAAGTCGCACATTTACTTTCACATTAGACAGTGAAAGGATGAGCAAGTTCTTGCTCATTCTCTTGAACGATGTTTTTCTCCTCTAATATAGATTTCTTAGTTCTAATCCTTTTTCCATTGACATGATGAGGTTCATCTCTCTTTAAGAATCTTTTGTTAGAAGAGGAGTTTGAAGACATACCTGTCATTTACTTCTTGTGATATGGTTCACGAATCATCTGCAGTGAGTTTGTCAGCCTGGTTGCTCTTCTTTGGAGTTTGTTGACATATCTAACCTTCTTCTTATAGCGATAGCAATGGGAGTATATGTGACCTTTCAGGCGGCAATAAGTGCAATTATCGAGTAATTCTGGTTTTTTAGAACCAAGGTTTCTCGTAATGCCAACTGAAGTTTTCACATTCAAGACATTGCTGTCAGGCAAGGAAATCAGAATCATACGATTCACGATTCAGCTTTTACGATTCGAGCCATTAAAACACTAAAACGAAATGAATCGCACAATTGAATCGTATTAGTATCTGAACCGGGATTTTTTTTCTTTCTGAATCGACGATTCAGCGCGAGTCGCAGATTCACGATTCTTTTTCTTTCTTTCTTTTACTACAAAACCAAATATGAAAATCCTAATTTTTTTTCTTCTAATTATTCCTTTTCTCTTTGGTCTTTCACGTTTCTCATCAATTACAGTAGTAAAACCCACCATGGCACCATCAAACGCAAATTCGATTTAATCTCATTGCAAAACCAACCAATCAAAGACAAAAAACGGAAGAAGATGAACAAGCTTCGGATCTCCTTTGTTTTCTCTGTATATGCCCGAGAATGGGTTTTTTGTTTGTCTATAGTAAGAACTAAGTGAATTTAGGGAATGGCAAACAGAGGTAGTTTATTTGATGAAGAGAAATGGGATGAAGAGGAAGAAGAGAAAGGCGGAATTTAGGTTTCTTTTGTTTTCAATATAAAACTGGGTTACCATATACTATCCTTAATAAAGTTAACACTTGTGTCTCATGCACCCAATTACTGCGACACGTGAAACAAAGAAATGGCTGATACATCTCATTTGATAGTTTATAGTATAGTGTATCAAAATTGGACATAAAGTAGTCATCTAGTATGCGCCTACAGTTGCTTCACTTGTGTGTAGTATAAATATGTAAATAATTTTCCTTGCTCAGTGTGATATAAATATCTATAAATTATTTTCTATTTATTATAATTATTTTTCCGTGAATCTACGATTCACGCTTCAACACCCGATTCGATTCATGAAAAAAACGATTCACTCTGCGATTCACGTTTTGACAACCTTGCTGTCAGGAATAGGATCAATAGTCATTGCACAGAGTGCACAGTTTCTATTTCTTCGTTTGATTCATAGAAGGTAGCTGCAGCAAGTACGTTTCCTCATGTATATCTTCTTTTGTTTGCACAATTAGGTGCAAGATGACCAAAACCTCTGCACTTAATGCACTGAGGCATATCATCATCCACAATTTCTAACTCTTCATTGGAAGAAGTTTTTTGTGGTTGTTTGTTCGATGAGGGGACATCTTTAATAAAACGTTTATTTCGTTTTTCAGGAAATCTCGAAATTGTCTTGTAATATAAGACACTAGTTGAGACTCATCATGTTCTGATATAATATGATCTTCAAAGTCATTAGAATCTTCTAAGGCTTTGAACGCTATATTATTAGGCTTCATAGCTTTCTCAAAGATTTTAAGCTTAGCGATTAGATCACCCCTTTTTATATCATAACTATATGACTCCTGCATGGCATGTTTATTTGAATCGTATTTAGAAGTAGAGACCTAAAGATTTTTCTCACAATTTCTCTTTCCTCAATTGTTTTTCCAAGCGATTGCGAGGCATTAATAATTGCAGAAAGTTTGTGATTGAAATCTTCAAAGGTTTCTTCATCAGACATTCGGAGGTTTTCCCAATCTGATGAGAGAATTTGAAGACGAGCTTCTTTCTCTGATGTGTTGCCTTCAAATATGATTTGCAGAGTTTCCCAAGCTTTCTTTGATGTATTACACGTAGATACATAATGTTGAAGATCTGGGGTAACTGCATGGATGATCTCATTAAGCGCATCTGAATCTATTTTAGCTTCTTCCTTTCATCATCAGAATATTGTGAGGGAGTTTTATCCTTTACAACATCACCGATTTTGATAGTGGGTATGGTAAACCCATCTTGCACAAAGACCCAACACTGATTCTCGTGATTGAAGAAAAGAGCGCATGGCGGATTTCCACCATAGATGGTTTGTGCCATCAAAGACTGGTGGAACATTCACATTAGCAGAACAATGTGTGTTCATAGTTCACAAAAGCGTCAAACACATACAATTACGTCCTTTACAAGGTGTTTGCCGGCTCTGATACCAAATGAAAAAGCGGGGATACCGAGATACACCACCAACTTTTATTTTTCGTGAACCTAGTTGATTACAGTTATTTTAACGATCTCACAAATCAATATTCAAACAATAACCTGAGTATAGTTCAGAGAACCGAACCGAACAAGAACGTGGTTCTTGTAGATCTCAATAGAGATGGGTTCACTCAAAGGTTATGAATCAATAAACTTGAAATTACTTCAATTATATAGATCAGAGACAATATAATGCGGAAGGGAAAAATAATGCAAGACACCAGAATTTTGTTAACGAGGAAACTACAAACCTAGCAGAAAAACCCCGGGACCTTGTCCATATGTGAACACCCTCAGTATTAACCGAATACAGACACTAGCTTACTCTCAGACTTCGGACTGGAATGTATCGAGATTGAATTCTCCCTACAAGCAACTCAGCTACCAATGTGCTCCTACGTCTCTTGGCTCCCGCAGAAACCTACGTACTTGATTCCCCTAGCTGACGTCCTTTACAGGCCTAGGAGTTGCTCCACTTCCCTTCGTGAATACTAGCGCTACCCTGCCTCTAACAAGACGCCTAAAAGTATCCAAGTAATTAAACGAGAATACGATTGTGATTTCCTTTAGACTTAAAGTCAAGGTTAATGGAAATCGGATATGTTGAATAGGGCTTATTGATCTAGCCTAAACAACTTTACCTCCTAACGCTTGACGAACTTAGTATGAAACCTAGTTCGTGAATTTGCGTTTGGGAACTTCTAGGGTTTACGATACAAGGTCTACCTTACGAAGTTTCTATCAAATCTTGGTCGTGATAAGATTGAAAATATTCAATCGACCCAAGATACAAGATGAAATTTTACTTCCGACTTGTGCTTCACGATCCTCAAGTGAAGTCTTTCAATAGTCGTAGTCCAAAAGGACTTCGAGATGACAACCAACTTTTATGCAAGGATACACAGATGTGTAGAGGATTGAGATTGTATCTTGCAGAAGGTCATCTATTTATAGTGATCACCAAGGGAGGCTTTGCTTAAAGTTTAAGCAACCTTAAGTAGGGCTCAAGCAAGTTCCAGAACTACAAACTTGTCTAAGTATGGCCTAAAGATACGATGCATAAGGTCCATAAATGTTGTTGGTGCATTAGTGATACTAAATGGCATTACTACAACTCAAAGTGTCCATAACGTGTACGGAATGTTGTCTTTGGTATATCCTCTTATTTGATTCTCAATTGGTGATAACCTGAACGTAAATCAATCTTTGAAAAGTATTGAGCACCTTTCAATTGATCAAACAAACCCTCGATCCTAGGTGAAGGGTATTTGTTCTTCACTGTGACTCTATTCAACTATCGATAATCAATACACAACCGTAATGAGCTATCTTTCTTCTTCACAATCAAAACGGGTGCACCCCATGGTGACGTGCTGCATCTAATGAATCCTTGATCCTCTAGCTCATGTAGCTGTTTGTCTAACTCTTTCAGTTCTATAGGTGTCATTCGATAAGGAGCTATAAAAATAGGTGAGACACCTGGTTGAATCTCAATAGAGAACTCTATTTCTCTTCTAGGTAGTAAACCTGGTAAGTCATGTGGAAACACATCATCATACTCTTCTACAATGGGAATCCCTTCAGCCGTTGGTGACTCTTGTTCTCCTTCCAACATCTCCACATGATACATAAAACTTCTGGCACTTGAATGACTGGTGCATCTCTTAGATAACATAAGTGGTTTCATAGAGGTACGTGGTGCCGTAAAATGTACCATTTTACCTTCTCTAGAACGTAATGTAACACGTTTAAGATAACAATCAAACCTAGCATGACAAGTAGATCACCAATCCATTCCCAGGATTATCTCATAACCTGCCATATTCATGACAACCAAATCAACTAAGACCTCATGCTTAACTATACGCACTAAACATGATCTAGCCACACTCTTGACATGTGTGCTACCTCCTACTACATTAGCTATACCAAAACTCTCAGTGAGTTTCTCAGTTTTCAAACCTAATGATGATACAAAGGATGATGCAATTAATGAATGTGTAGCACCAGTATCAAACAAAATCTTAGCCCAAGTGTTAAAAACTGGGAATATACCTTCAACAACTGCGTTGTCTGCATCTTGAGTTACTTGCACAGTGTTGAATGCCTTAGGCTGCTGATTATTCTGCATCCTTATTTGATTTGGTGGTGCATTCCTCTGAGTGTTGTTCTGTTGTTGTTGAGGCATAAATGGTTGTTGCTGCTTATTAGCAAGTTTAGGGAAAAACCTCTTGAAATGGCCTGGTTGCTTACACTCAAAGCACACTGGTCCAACTGACCCTCCTTGTGCATTAGCCACATTGTCTCTCCTCTGAGTGGTGGTGTTGTTTCTCTAATATGGTGGGTTGTTCCTCCTGTTATTGTTGTTGTTACGATTGTTGTTCCTCTCACCATGATGGCGTTCTCGAATCCTACTTGCCTCTTCCAAGTCTCTCTCAACAATCATTGCTCTTTCCACAACCTCAGCTAAGTGTTAATCCTTAACACTGATATCCTACTCTTGATAGCTGGTCTCAATCCTTCTTGAAACTTAAAGGCTTTCATCCTCTCATCTGCAATCATAAAGAATGAAAATCGAGAGAGATTCTCAAACTTAGCTTGGTACTGTGCTACAGTCATATTCCTATGAGTTAGCTGCATGAACTCAATCATACGTTGATTTCTTGCATCTTGAGGGAAGTACTTGCTTAAGAATGGAAGTCTAAACTCTTGCCAAGTGAACACCCCATCATTCATGGAACGGCGAGTCAAATTCCACCATCGTGTAGCTTTTCCTTCCAGCATGTATACTGCATGGTTCAGCTTGTTGACGTCAGCAACTTCCAATAAGGCAAAGATCTTCTCTATCTTATGCATCCACTCTTCAGCAACCAATGGATCAGGATGGCCCTTGAAATGTTCAGGCCTCTGTCCTAAGAATTTCTTCACCAGTTCAGCTCGGTGATTCACAGGTGGTGGTTGAGGCACGTTCTGGTTAGCATTCACTTGTGCATTCATGGCTTGTGCAACATCATTCAAAGCTTGCACTACTGCCGACAAGTTCACATCAGCATTATCATTACGTCGACTCATCTTCTAAGGATCATGAAAACACAATGACTCAATAATCAACCAATGCTCACGTCATCTGAGCTCACACACACATACGTACAATATCAGTCTAACTGCTAGTCTGCCAAAGAATCAGACTAGCTCTGATACCAACCTGTAACACATGCAATCCTGACACAGACCTCACACCCGATCTCATAGTAGAGTGCAGCATGCTAACCCCCTAATCCAGAGCCCAAATACGACCATTTAAGCTCAAGCTCCGACTACTAAACACTACACCCACTAGACGGGCAAGTATATATGCCCCAATACATAGAGTCATATCAGCAGTATAATCACATTGCAGCAACACAGTTCATAGAGGTCTAGGGGTGATGCTTCATGGTTCATATATGTTACTACCATATCAGAGTATAATGATGGGTACCTCACATCAGTCGAGATGAACTGATACCTGATATACTCATACATGGCTTCAAGGTATACATAGTATCAAGGTACACCTCTACAAGGTCTAATGACTTATTGGTTCTGTAACATCTCATAGCGTAAAGACTCACTTCTTAAGATCAAGTATATTACACATTAATGTCTCTCCTATGTAGGTACACTACATCCAAGTGCATCTCATAGGCATTGAGTCGCATCATAGAGACTGACTCAGGTTGTCAGGTATAGCTATATAGTCACGGGGTAATGCTATGATGGGCTTACTACACCGCTTGAAGTATGATCTGTTACATCAGCACATAACAACGATAACTACTCTATGATGGTTAGAACATCATCATTGCGTACATAAGGGTAATTGAAAAAGCGGGGATACCGAGATACACCACCAACTTTTATTTTTCGTGAACCTAGTTGATTACAGTTGTTTTAACGATCTCACAAATCAATATTCAAACAACAACCTGAGTATAGTTCAGAGAACCGAACCCGAACAAGAACGTGGTTCTTGTAGATCTCAATAGAGATGGATTCACTCAAAGGTTAAGAATCAACAAACTTGCAATTACTTCAATTATATAGATCAGAGATAATATAATGCGGAAGGGAAAAGTAATGCAAGACACCAAAATTTTGTTAACGAGGAAACTGCAAACCTAGCAGAAAAACCCCGGTATCTCGTCCATATGTGAACACCCTCAGTATTAACCGAATACAGACGCTAGCCTACTCTCAGACTTCGGACTGGAATGTATACGCCCTACAAGCAACTCAGCTACCAATGTGCTCCTACGTCTCTTGGCTCCCGCAGAAGCCTACGTACTTGATTCCCCTCGTAAAGACTAGCGCTACCTTGCCGCTAACATGATGCCTAAAAGTATCCAAGTAATTAAACGAGAATACGATTGTGATTTCCTTTAGACTTAAAGTCAAGGTTAATGGAAATCGGATATGTTGAATAAGGCTTATTGATCTAGCCTAAACAACTTTACCTCCTAACGCTTGACGAACTTAGTATGAAACCTAGTTAGTGAATTTGCGTTTGGGAACTTCTAGGGTTTACGATACAAGATTTACCTTACGAAGTTTATATCAAATCTTGGCCGTGATAAGATTGAAAATATTCAATCGAGCCAAGATACAAGATGGAATTTTACTTCCGACTTGTGCTTCACGATCCTCAAGTGAAGTCTTTCAATAGTCATAGTCCAAAAGGACTTCGAGATGACGACCAACCTTTATGCAAGGATACACAGATGTATAGAGGATTGAGATTGTATCTTGCAGAAGGTCATCTATTTATAATGATCACCAAGGGAGGCTTTGCTTAAATTTTAAGCAACCTTGAGTAGGGCTCAAGCAAGTTCCGGAACTAAGAAGATCCATAACTTAATTACCCATTCTCAATATTCTGTTAACTTTGGACTAGGCCAATAGTTAAAGAAGACTCAACCTTGTTTGAAGGTTTGCGACTTCTGGTCCAAATCATGTTTGGACATCGCTTTCCGACTTCTGGTCCAAATACTTGTTTGAAGATCGCTTAGATTAAGTAGTTGAATTTCATGGGCCAAGTAATGACGAGTCCGAGAACTAATCATGCCTAGACCGAAAACTTCAATGATATGAAAGTTGGAAGTTTTCTCATGGCTTATATGTACGCGTTCATGAACGCGTTAATAGAGCAGTCAGTTGAGTTCAGGAGAATTCAGGAGAATCCGTGAACTTGTATGTACGCGTTCATACAGACTTTGCTCGTTCTCTGAAATGTCATATAATTACATGTACGCGTTCATGTACGTGTTCACCGTTGTAGTCTATTTCAAGAGACAATTCAACATACTCTACCTACACATATTATCACGAATGTGACAAATGCAAAGGCGGAAATCCTAGAATACCTTCGGATCATATAAACAACATCATAGACTATTGGTATGATAGAAATGGTAAATACGATACGGAAAGGAAAAACCTTTCTAACCTTTGGCGAGGACGTTATGATTTGTCAAGTAGTAAGCTCTGGTCTTCGTATTTACCAGTCTTCGTCTCGAATACCAAAAACTATCCTAGTCCGAGGTTGTAGAGTAAACTTATCAAGGATTGTGTTTTTGTCTCATAAACTTGACAACTGACTTGAGATAGCAATTGAAAAAGGAGGGGTACCGAAATACTACCAACTTTTCGGTTTGGCTCGTGAGTCTTATGGTTTAAGTCTGGACGATCTCAAAAATCAATATCCAAACCTATAACTGGAGTTGTTAAACCTCGACAAAGAGTACTTTGGAGTCAAC
>JAJJMA010187155.1:0-10248 GCA_023529015.1 Papaver nudicaule | reverse complement strand
GCCACGGCCTTGGCCTTTGGCCGAGGCTAGTTTCATGTGAACTCATGGTGGCTCATGGTTCAGGGTGCCATGCTATATGGCGCTATGACTTTGGCATTTGGCCAAGGTCAACTTTGTTGCAGCTGATGCGTGCTGGCTATGCCTTGGTTATGGTGTGCGTGTTTACGCTACAACATACTTGAAGTCATGGCGTGTTTATCCATGGTATGTTAGACCATCCTGAGTTTGGGATGAGGTCTGTTTAAGCCTGTTTAGGCTGTTGTATGCTTCTCAGGGAGTCCTGGACAGGCCTAGAACTTCGATATTCCTGAGGTTTTCATTAAGACTCGAATGTTGAGTCGTATAAAGAGGAAATCCATGAGGATGCGTCTCTGTTAACTCTTCACCATGTACCGTATAGTGATCTGGTTCTGATGCCGAGGAATTCGAGGCGATGTCGACATGAAGCAGATTAATGGGTTTAATGTGTTGGTGAGATTATCAGTACTGCACTATGATATCATCCTCTCCACCGGGGGTTATAAGAGAGAACTCATAGAGAGTTTATTCAACTCGTAGAATGGGTTGCATTCTGAGCTATAGAGATGTGCCTGAATAGGCGATTGCCTCTAGGTTAGGCCTGAATAGGCGATTGCCCTTAATAAGACATGGTTTCGAGAGTGTTTTGACAATCTTGTCCCTCTCTCATTTTTCACCATCTACAGAAAGTCCCCTGGTTAGTGTGGAACAATAATGTTTCATACTAAGCACTCGGATGGTGATGACAACCCTCAATTATCTCGAGGTTTTCTATTCAACACTAGTAAAGGGTCTCACGGGATAGACCTAAAGTAAATTCATTTTGCAAGTACATGTACGCTACTAAGCAGGGATTTCTGGTTGACAGGGTGATGATGACCCCCTAATACGAGGTTCGGGGCGTCCTAGGTGTGGCCCCTACAGGCCTTGTAGGCCCATCCTCTGGTCGGGACTTGGCTTCAAGTGCCTTAACTTGGCCAAGGAGTTCCTAGCGTTCTTAACCCCATATGAATGCGAGAGGAACTTTACCCCATATGGTTGCATTCTGAGCTATAGAGATGTGCCTGAATAGGCGACGGGTTACCGGTTTCCTGGTGTAAGTTCCTCTTTCTTCTTAGGAAGTCTTCCGAGAGGATCCCGCTTGAGTTGGTTGGCAGACTTTGACCAGGGCTTTGAATGTAGTGCCGTTCCGTCCTTATCTTGTGTGAGTTCTGGGATTGGGTCAGCGTCTCGCTCCGTTTATGGCGCATCCAATTTTTAGGGTTTCGCTTGCATACATATATATATATATACATGTGTGCGATAATTGCAACACCATAGTCTTCGCCCTCTTGCATGAGCTTTTCCGCAGGGTGTGATTTTCGAGATCCATGGCTGGCAGTGATAACTCTGGTTCGTCTTCACAAAGGAGAGTTTACACCAAACTGAGAGTGTCCGAAATCATGGCTGACGAGAGCAACTCTGGTTCGTCTTCTCAGAGAGAAGCTTACGTGAAGCGGAGGACGTGGATCCCGAGTCCGGTGAGTATCTTCCCGTAGTTTCGTTACACCTGTACTCTGTTCTCTTGACAAGGGTGGTAGTATTGCAGTGCAGAGTTATGGTAACTCGGAGCCGGGGTCACTTGAGTGCTGGGAAGCCAAGTCTCGAGGAGGTTCCTGTATCCGCTCGGACCCTAACAGGAGATTCTGTAAGCCTTTATCTCACTTTAGCTTGGCTTCCCTTCTCTATTCTTCTTACCGAATACCGTTCCTTTCTTTCAGGGAATGCAGCCTCGTAGTGTGTCTAAGAAGAACCAATCTATCCAGAGAGGCTCTCCAACCTATTCCCCGGTTTCGGTTGTTGTTGTAGACGAAGACGACGAGGGTGATGCCGATGGTGTTGGTCCTTCATCTGAAGGGGTTTCAGCTCTTGATGATGTCGGTCTTGGAATAGACGAGGTCAACCATTCGCGGTCCGGTCTTCCTTTCGTGCCAGAGATGGTCTCCATTTCTGAGGAGCAGAGGTCCGTCGGTGGTTTCCTTGTGCCAACTCTTTATGCAGATCTTTATGAGAAGATTTGGAAAAGGTACGGCCATGTCGCCACTAAACAGCTGATGAAGGGTACTCCTGTTATGGTGACCATAGTCTCCTTACTCCTCCCTGTGATAAAAGAAATGGGAGAAGAAAAGCTGCACGACGTAACTTCCGGGATGATCCAGAGGTGGGAGAGTCGCATTGTTGTCCTGGAGGCAATGATGTGCAACGTGAGCTAGCTTCGTCAGCGTTTTGAGATCGTGAAAGTGGATCGTGCTGGAATGATTTCTAACATCTTTCCCTGTTAGAGGGCTCTTCTTCGTGCCGAACAGGACTTGGAAGGATTATCTGACAAGGCTGGCCGAATGTTGAAAGTCATCCGGGCCAAGGAACAAGCTCTGGTCGAAGAGTCTAACAAGGTCAATGAGGTGATTGAGAGTCTGAGGAAGAAGAATGATATTTTTTGCCAGAGGGTGGAGATGCTTTATAAGCGAGACTATTCCTTGTTGGATGGCTTGTTTTGAAAGTCTGGTTTTTAGAGTTTTGACAAGGGGAAAGGCTTTTAGATTTGAAAGAGTGTTCTTGTTCAGAGCTCTGATGTTTATGGACAAAATGTACTGAGACTCTTTTTTTTTTAAAATAAAGAAATAGTTGAGCGTTTTATCTGAAAGAATGAATTTTCTCTTTCCTGACCTAAGTCCCCATGTGTCCCGCGTCTCTGAGCTTGCTCCGATGATCCTCCTTCGCATGCGATCTCTCGGCTTCCTTTGTTGTGAATAGGTTCACGCTCTGTCTCCTTTCGTCGCCGCTGTGATGGAATGCTTTGTTAAGTCTTGGCGGGGCGCAATGTTGATCATGTGCCTATCCACGTGACCTTGTAGGGCTTGCCTCTTCTCTGTCCGTGGGAGATTCGGGTTTGCGACTTTGTCCTTGCTTCCTTTTTGTTGTGGCGACATGGGTTGGGGCGCCATGTCCATGGCGCCTTTTTTTTTTTTTTTTGGGGATGCCACAGGTTGTGGCGCCATGGCTTCTCAGCCTTCTTTGTTGGCTCTCTTCCAGTGACCTCTTTTTCAGGCGTAGTACGCCTTCAGCCACTTGCCATTGATGACAATCCCCTCTGCTTTTCCGTCCACGGTGACTATCTTGTAGTATCCATTCGCGAATGCCTTCGAGATACTTCCCAACTTGGAGCGAATGCCTTCGAGATACTTCCCACGGTGACGAAAGGGACCTTCCCAACTTGGAGCGAATTTTGGTGCTGTGGCGTCTCGTTGGATGTATTTTGCCGTCTTCAGAACCAAGTCTCCCACTTGAAAGGTTCTTGGTTTTACAGCTTTGTTGTATGCTCGAGAGAGTCTCTTCCGGTACATTTCTATGTGTCTTTCTGCTTTGGTCCTCCTTGAGTCTAGGGAGTCTAGCTCTGCTATCCTTGAATCGGCTACTCCAGCTTCATTCCAATGGATACCGCTTGCTGCTGCGACACGGGCGGACGGTATCTTGATCTCTGGTGGTAGTATGGCGTCGGCGCCATAGACTAGCGAGTAAGGCGACGTCCCGGTGGAGCTTCGTGGAGAGATCCTGTAGGCCCATAACGCCATGGGTAACTGTTCGTGCCATGATCTCGGGTTGTCGTGTACAGTTCTGCTAATGATCCGAATCAGCGTCTTGTTGGTACTCTCCGCCTGTCCGTTCTCTTGGGGGTAGTAAGGTGTGGAGCAGATGTGTTGGATCTCGTACCTTTGGAGTAGGCTCGCCACATCTTTGTTAACAAACGGTGTCCCATTGTCTGTGATAATGTGCTTAGGGATCCCGAATCTGCAGATGATGTGCTCCTTGATGAATGCTGCGATTGTGACACCGGTTGTGCTCTTCAAGAGTATTGCTTCTACCAATTTTTTGAAGTACTCTGTTGCGGTGATAATATACTCTTGGTTCTTCGATGAAGGCGGGTTGATCTTCCCGATGAGGTCGAGTCCCCAGCTGTAAAATGGCCAGGGGCTACTGATTGATCGTAGTGGCAGGCATGGGGTATGGATGAGGTTCCCGTGAGTTTGGCACTTTTGGCATTTCTGTACGAATGATGCCGCATCATCTTCTATGGTCGGCCAGTAATACTTCTTATGGATTTGTAGGAACAACTTCCTTTTCCCTTGGTGTTCAGCTTCGTGCATATCTTTCAGAACCGTGGGGATCTCCTCGTCTGACAAGCAGCGAAGTAAACCTCCCCCGTAACTTTTACAATATAATACTCCTTCGTGGTAGAGGAACCTTCTGGATCTTTTAATCAGACGGCTAGCTATGTGTTGGTCTTCCGGTAAGGCCTTTGTAACTGTGTAAAATCCCAATGGTTAGATCTTACACAGTACACCCAAATAAGATACATCAACATACACCAAACCATTACCTAACATGCATCTAACAAGTAGCATAGGAAATACTAAAGAGAGTAAGGTTAGAGATACTTGACAAGAGGTTTACTTGGTTCGCCCTTATGTAAGGACTACATCCAAGGATATCACTAGTATAAATATGATTACAACTCTCAATTACCTTGCTAATCTTCTAAGTATGCACTCACAATAAGAACCCTAATTTCAGCCTTGGGCTATAGAGAGCAAGTAGAATACTTTCCCTCTCTCTAGACCAATCCGAAATGTGTCCAACCCCTTTCTCAAAAGCTTCTCTCGCTATTTATAGAAGGTTACAAATGTGCTATACAGCTAATACAGACGAATTACACTCTGACGCTAATTTGTCTTTACTCGCCGACAAGGTATGTCGCCGAGGTAGTATTTCGCCTATTCGCCATCGGCGGGCAAGTTTTTTTAAGGATAAGGATTGCTGACGAGGTTTCCACTGAGTCAACAAGTCAACTCTGACAATCTATCCGTTCTGACGAGTAATGAATGCTTAACTACTTCTCAACTACTTATCACCTTCCCCCGCTACGCTACTCTCGCTCCGCTAATGCTGTTTATTCCGCCGACTCCTATTTCACATCTTACCGCTATGCCCAAGTGCTTCGCCCACAGCTTTCATTGTTGATTCCATACTTCTCTTGAGCGACCTTTGTGATACGCTTCCGTCCTTAGGATGCTATTACTATGCAAAGGCATTTTCTACCCTTACAGCCTTCTCGTTGAGGTACTTGATGAAAGGTTCTCTCCAATCTTCAGAAGGCTGGCACACTAAGGCCTCGGGTTGATGAGGGGGAGTCTGGCAGTTGGAGCACGTCTCTTGTAGGGCTCGGGATTGTACCTCCATTGTCGGCCAATAGTAGCCAAGTCTCTGGAGTCGTCGATACAGGGTTACGACGAGAGTTTGCCCGCAAACCTCATCATGGACACGTTCGAGTTGTTGTTGTGCTTCAAGCCCTCCCAAACATCGTGATAGTGACCCATCTGGGTTTCTATGATACAACACCCCATGGAAAAGAAAGAAGTGTTTTAACTCTTTTACCCCGAGTTTCCGTGTGGTAGTATAGTTACCTAGATCTTCGATAATGGGTGTTCGCCAGTCGTTGTCTGGTATGAGTTCGTCTTCTGTCAGCCAAGTTGAGGGGGCGGTCCGTCTCTGTACTGTCACAATCTCCTCTTCTCCTTTGAACTGGAGTTTAGATGCCAGGGTCGCTAAGCAATCGGCGTGTCTGTTGTTAGTGCGCCCGGTATGCGTTATGATGGCGTCAGCGAAGTGGTTCAACAACTTTTGTGCCTCTACCCTGTGAGGAGCGAGGGTGATTTCTTTGAGAGAGTATACTCCGTTCATCTGGTTCACCAGCAGCTTGGAGTCGCCCCTAATTTCGAAGTGAGTAGCTCCTGCTTGCTTGGCTAACGATAGCCCAAGGAGGAAAGCTTCGTATTCCGCCGAGTTGTTGGTGCAGTTAAAATCCAATTTGAACGAGTGGGAGAATACTTCACCCGTTGGGGATACCAAGACGACGCCCGCTCCTCCAGTATTGTCGCTTGGGGTAGCGGATCCATCGAAGTATAGCAGCCATGTGTCTGTTTTTACTAACGTTACCTCGGGGAACTCCCTTGGTACCTCTTCGTGTAGAACCGTTGAGTCTTCTCCCGGGAATGCGGCAAGGAGGTCAGCTACTGCTTTCCCTTTGATGGCCTTCGGAGACACACAAGCTATGTCGAACTCGGACATCTGTAGTAGCCACTTTGCTGGTCTCCCAATCAAGGCGGGCTTCGAGAGGAGATATTTGATAGGATCGGCCTTCGCCATCAGGACTACTTGGTTGGAAAGGAGATAATGTCGAAGTTTCTGTACTGCAAAACCCAGAGACAAGCATGCTTTCTCATCTTTGGGATATCGAAGCTCCGCATCCTTTAGGGTACGACTGATGTAGTAGACCGGGCATTCCACCCCTCTTTCGTCTTCCTGTGCCAACAGCGCTCCGATTGCGACGTCACTCGAAGCGGTGTAGAGGAGTAGTGGTCTTTCTCGTGCGGGAGACTTCATGACCGCCAGTGATAGGAGCAATTGTTGTATCTTGCGGAACGCTTCTTGTTGGACAGATGTTCAGGCGAATGTAGCATCTTTCTTTAGCAAGGGGGTGAACGAAGCCACGAATTGGGCGAGTCCCGGGATGAAGCGTCGAATATAGGAGACTTTCCCCATGAAACTTTTTAGTTCTCTCACCGTCCGAGGCGGTGGCATGGTAGTAATGGCTTGGGTCTTGGACGGGTCTACCTCAATCCCTTTTTTTGTTACTTGGAACCCGAGGAACTTCCCTGAAGAAACTCCAAAAGCGCACTTCAAAGGGTTCATCTTCAGTTTGTACTCCCGACATCTTTCGAATATGCGTCGTAAGATCTCTATGTGTGATGCCCTAGTCTTGGATTTCACGACCACATCGTCTACGTAGTCCTCGACTTCCTTGTGCATCATGTCATGGAAGATGGCTGTCATCGCTCGCTGGTAGGTAGCTCCCATGTTCTTTAGACCGAAGGGCATAACCGTGTAGTAGAAGTTCCCAAGGGGCGTCCGGAATGCCGTTCTCGGGGCGTCATGCTCATACATCTTTATTTGATTATACCCGCTGTATCCGTCCATGAAGGAGAACATGGCGTGTCCACTGGTGGCATCTACAAGCATGTCAATATTCGGGAGCGGGAAGTCATCTTTTGGGCAGCACTTATTCAGGTCCCTGAAGTCGACACAACAACGTATTTGGCCGTTCTTTTTCATAACGGGTACCACGTTTGCCAGCCAAGTGGTGTGTTGGATTGGTTTGATGAACCCCGCTGTTAGCAGCTTCTGTATCTCGGCTTTTATTTGTTCTTCCACGTCGTGTCTGAAATTCCTTGGTTGCTGCTTGACTGGTCTAGAACCTGGAATTATGGACAAGTGGTGCGTTACCAGTTTTTCATCGAGCCCTGGCATCTCCTCGTACGTCCAGACAAACGTGTCCTGGTATTCCTTTAGTAAGCCTACGAACTTGGCGCGCTCCTCAGGTGACAAGGCTGAACTGATGAAGATGGGCCTGGGTGACTCATCTGTTCCGATATTTATTGTTTCGAGTGCGTCTGAGGTGGAGTCTGTCCCATCTTGCAGTTGTGGGGGCGCTTCCTGGACTTCGTCCTCGACTTGCTGCTCGTTGTAGTTGCGTTCTCCAGGGCGGGGAGAGCTATGACTAGTCTCCCCTGCTAATTGCTAGAACTGACGTCGGAGGTAAACCACTCTCCCTTTAGCGTCCTGGGTCGTCACGAAGCTTCCTGCCCTTTTGTGTGTTAATGTCTTACTCCCTCCTTCTCCTTGCTTCGAGTCCCCGCCTGACTGTCGTTGCGGGTCGCCTCTCTTCAAGGATGTCCAGTTCGGGAGTGGTATACTGTAGACCTTGTCTTGGCGTTGAGACACTTCGTCTTTCGGATCTACAAACTCAGCGTCGTATATCGATGAGTATGGGGAGGGAGATGCAGTTACACAGACGATACCTTCGTTTGGGACTGCTTTCAAGCACTGATGGTAAGTAGAAGCGACGACTTTGTTCTCGTGTAGCCAGGGCCTTCCTAGTATCATGTGGTACTCTGGTTCCTTTTCGATTACGTGGAACTTAGCCTTTGTGTGGATGGGTCCCACCTTCAACTCCAAGTTGATATGTCCATACGTACTCGTTTTGTTCCCCTCGAAGTCCTTCATTACGATGGGATGGTAAACTATTTGTTGTTTAGGAATTCCCGCGATTCTCAGGGTTTTGAGGGAGATTACGTTTGCCGCTGCACCGGTGTCGACTAGCGTTCTCTTGAACTCCGTACCTTTGATGTGAGCGGTCACATAGAGGGCACGGTTGTGTCCTTCTTCAGCCAGCATATCCTTGTCGGGGAAAGTGATGTCTTGCGTCTGTGCATCAGCCATAATGGACATTTCGGAAATCATGGGTAAGGATGGAGTGAGGTTGGCTTCGAAAGCAATGCGGTTAAGGGCCTCGAACGTGTCTATACGCTGTCCTTTCGAAAAGTGGAGGGTTTCACATAGTTTTTCAATGAGAAGGGTAACTTCCTCCTTTGCTGATTTGTCGTAGGCGGTGAAGCTCCCGATGTGGATTGTTGTATTGAAGTGAGATTCTTGCACCATCATCTCCCAGGGTAGATGCTTCCCCATAGAAAACCTTCTGGGACTGAGAGAATGATCTCCCACTGTGGTCGCCAACTATTTTTACCTGGAAAACAATGCACCGTCTCTGGGTACTTTCGTAGTGTTCGAGATAAAAGTCGAACAAGACGAGCCTAAACCAAGTCAATGGCCGTTCACGTCTTGCTTCGGTCACAGAGAGGATAGAGGTTGATCTAGGGAGGGAAACAACAAAGAAACTTGAGATCAGGTTGAGGATGTGTTTTGGGTGTAAGAGTTCAAGATCTCCGTCGTGAAAATGACTGGAAATCTCCAAGGCTAAAAGTATGTTGGGTTGCTCAGGCGTGTTTACTTCTGAGGCTCTGGTTCATTCAGGTGTTCTGAATGTCTGGTTGTTTCTGGAAAGATGTTCTGCCTTGGAAGATAGAGGAGGCCTCTATTTATAGTTTTGAACTCACCCCGATCTCTCGACAGAGAAGGTGGAAGTCGTGGAAGAAAGGAGGAGTGGAGGACATGGGTTGGTTTCCGTAACTGCCTGAGTTGTGTAGAACATGTCCACTCGCGCCATCTTCTCGTAACTGTCCACTATCTCTATCAGTTTCTTTCGACTGCCGTAGACCGCCAGACCAATACCCCTAAAGTTATCCCCCGTGTGATGTTTTGATGTCTCGAGTGATACGCAGATGTTGCGTAGTTGAGTTGAGTCGTATGACTAATTGTCATGACCAACGTGAGTGTAGTGCCTCCAGGACACGAGTATAGGAGTGGCCTTGGCCATTGGCCAAAGCCAGGAGTTCATGGCGTCATTGGCTTGTGGCGCCATAGCCCAAGGGGCTACGGCCTTGGCCTTTGGCCAAGGCCAACCTCCAAAGCGCTTTAGCGCTAACCCTTTATCATGGCGCCACGGCCTTGGCCTTTGGCCAAGGCTAACTTCCAAAGCGCTTTAGCGCTAGCCCCGTTATCATGGCGCCATGGTTCATGGCGCCACGGCCTTGGCCTTTGGCCGAGGCTAGTTTCATGTGAACTCATGGTGGCTCATGGTTCAGGGTGCCATGCTATATGGCGCTATGACTTTGGCATTTGGCCAAGGTCAACTTTGTTGCAGCTGATGCGTGCTGGCTATGCCTTGGTTATGGTGTGCGTGTTTACGCTACAACATACTTGAAGTCATGGCGTGTTTATCCATGGTATGTTAGACCATCCTGAGTTTGGGATGAGGTCTGTTTAAGCCTGTTTAGGCTGTTGTATGCTTCTCAGGGAGTCCTGGACAGGCCTAGAACTTCGATATTCCTGAGGTTTTCATTAAGACTCGAATGTTGAGTCGTATAAAGAGGAAATCCATGAGGATGCGTCTCTGTTAACTCTTCACCATGTACCGTATAGTGATCTGGTTCTGATGCCGAGGAATTCGAGGCGATGTCGACATGAAGCAGATTAATGGGTTTAATGTGTTGGTGAGATTATCAGTACTGCACTATGATATCATCCTCTCCACCGGGGGTTATAAGAGAGAACTCATAGAGAGTTTATTCAACTCGTAGAATGGGTTGCATTCTGAGCTATAGAGATGTGCCTGAATAGGCGATTGCCTCTAGGTTAGGCCTGAATAGGCGATTGCCCTTAATAAGACATGGTTTC
>JAJJMA010187141.1:0-15453 GCA_023529015.1 Papaver nudicaule | reverse complement strand
TTGTCGTGAATAGAGCTTGGGCATAGGCAGGGCCGTGAGGACAAGGAAGAGGATGCCAAGCTAGTAGCCGTGGGGATGAGCTCTGGGCTATAGGCCAAGAGGAAGATGGCGTGAGGCATTGGCGGGAGCTATAGGCCAAGGAAGATGGCCAAGGCGTTGGCGGGGTTAGGCTTAGGCCATAGGCCAAGAGGCAGATGGCGTGAGGTGTTGGCGGGGTTAGGTTTAGGCCATAAGAGTGAAAGCCAACGTGTTGGCGGGACTAGGTTTAGGCCATAGGCCAAGGAATGAAGATGGTGTGAGGTGTTGGCGGGGTTAGACTTAGGCCAAGAGCCAAGGAATGAAGATGGCGTGAGGTGTTGGCGGGGTTGGACTTAGGCCAAGAGCCAAGGAATGAAGATGGCGTGAGGCATTCAAGCTTGGCCAAGGGATGGCCGTGTGTCTCCAAGTATTGGTGACGTGAATTGCCTAGGTTTGGCTCGAGCATGGGCCAGGCTAATGCACATGCTTAGGTATTTTTACGTATAGGCTAGGGATATAGACCATGCTACTAGGCTAGGGTCGTGAGATATCAAAGTATGGCTAAATGCAACCAAAATACCTTATCCCTACTATAAAAATAAATTCATACCTTGTCTCGAGCTATTCCAGGACGCCAGAAATTGATGCGAAATTACCCCTGTGACCTCCTCGCCAAAAACCACCATCAACAGGTATATGGTGGAGAGTAACAGAGATGCATCCTCACGGATTCCTCTTAAAAATACGACTCAACACCTGAGTCTCAATGAAAACCTCAGAAACATCGTGGCTCTAGGCATGTCCAAAGTTCTCTGAGAAGCATACAACAGCCTAAACACACTTAATCAGGCCACACTCTAAACACAGAATGGTCTAACATACCATGGATAAGCACGCCATGATCTAAAATACGCCATAGCGCAGGTGTACAGATACGCCGTAGCGCAAGTGCACAAATACGCCACAGCCAAAGTGGCACAGCATGAATACGCTACGATTGTCCATGGTCAAACACCAAGGCCCCAGCCCCTAGGCATGGCGCCATAACGCCACAACAATGGGCCTTGTCCAGTGGCCAAGGCCGTGGTCTCCCAGACCATGGCAGCGTATCCTGGCCTTGGCCACTGGCCAAGGCCGTAGTTCCAATACAGTGGCGCCATGATGCATGGCGCCACGAGATATGACCTTGGCCCAAAGCCGAGGTCGTTGCTGCTGCGCCATGGCGTCATGGATCTGCGCCATGGCGCCATATCCATGACGCCATGGGTTCCTGGCCTTGGCCAATGTCCAAGGCTACCACTACACATCCACTATGCGCGTCTCTAAGCGCCACTCTCATATCGGCCACAGATCATAGCCACACAATGTTGTTCAATCTCAACACAACACATGCAATGTCTGCATGCCACTCGAGACATCAAAATATCACACGGGGGGATAACTTTAGGGGTATTGGTCTGGCGGTCTACGGCAGTTACAAAGAAACTGATAGAGGTGATGGACAGTTACGAGAAAGTGGTGCTAAATGGACATGTTCTACACGACTCAAGCAGTTACAAAACTTAACCCACGTCCTCCACTCTTCCACGGCTTCCATCGTCTTTGTCGAGAGATCAGAGTGAGTTCAACACTATAAATAGAGGCTTCCTCTATCTTCCAAGGCAAGACATCTTTTTAGAGCATTCAGAAACATTCCCAGAGCCAAAACACCTGAGCAATACAACACGCTTCTAGCCTTGGAGATTTCCAGTCAACCTTACGACGGAGAACTTGAACTCTTACACCCAAAAACACATATCCTCAACCTGATCTCAAGTTTCTTCGTTGCTTCCCTCCCTAGATCAACCTCTATCCTCTCTGTGACCGAAGCAAGACTTGAACGACCATTGACTTGGTTTAGGCTTGTCTTGTTCGACTTTGATCTCGAGCACTACGAAAGTACCCAGAGACGGTGCATTGTTTTTCAGGAAAAAACATCAACATACTTGCAATACTTTAATAGATCAAGATAATATAATGTATAAGGGAAAAAGTAAAGCAAGACACCATAAATTCCTAGTCCAAATTTGAACACACACAATATTAGGCGAATACAAATGCTAGCCTACTCTCAAACTTCAGACTGAAATGTATCGAGACTGAATTAACCCTCCAAGCAACTCAGCTACCGTTGTGCTCCTACGTCTCTTGACTCCCGCAGAAGCCTACGCACTTGATTCCCCTAGCCAACGTCCTTAACAGGCCTAGGAGTTGCTCCACTTCTCTTCGTGAAGGCTAGTGCTACCCTGCCTCTAACAGGACGCCTGGTTGTACTCAGTTGTCTTTCAACAAAGAATACGATACGTGATTTCTTTAGACTTAAAGTCAAGGTTAATGGAAATCGATATACTGAATAGGGCTTATTGATCTAGCCTAAATAGTTTTACCTCGTAATACATGACAAACTTAGTATTAAACCTAGTTCGTGAATTGCGTTATGGATCTTCTAGGACTTGAAACACCGAGTGCAGCCTTACGAAGATTCTATCAAATATTTGGTCATTTTGATTGAATTGAAACAAATCAATCGACCTAAGATACAAGATCAGGAGTATTAATTCTGACATGTGCTTCACGATCCTCAAGTGAAGTCTTTCAAATAGTCGTAGTCCAAGAAAAAGGACTTCGATATGACGACCAACCTTTATGAAAGGATACACAGATGTGCAGAGGATTGAAGTTGTATCTTGCAGAAGGTCATCTATTTATATTGATCATCAATGGAGGCTTTACTTTAAATTTTAACAACCTTGAGTGGGGATCAAGCAAGCTTCCGAACTTAGAAAAGTCCATAGGCTTGTTGAGGTCCAATTCCAATCTTCTTTTAACCCGTTGGTTAAAAACCTAAAGGTTGTGGGAAAACTCGCCTTGACTGAATTGAAGGATAGCAATGGTTAAGCAATATGGCCATGCTATGGAGTCCATGTAAAAATACATGAACCTAAAGACCCTTGTGGACAAGAGATCCATGGGTCTTATTGTGAACGAGTTCGAGAATCCATTCACAGAAGGCAAAACCTCTATTTAGAAGTTTTAAACCATAGCTTATATGAACGCGTTCATGTACAGTTTCTCAAAGTTTAGGAGTTTCTAAACTCGCACATGAACGCGTTCATGAGAAATTGATGAGTTCAGGAATTTTCTCTTCCAGCATATGAACGCGTACGATGTTCAGGTGAAATTCAAGAACTAACTTTATTCCCACATTCTACTTAAGCATTGGTGACTTAGTGATCTAAATGCAAAGAGAACTAGTCTTTGATCCTTCTAGATCACAATAAACAATATCATAAACTATTTAATTGATAGATTGGTAAATACGAAATCGAAAGAAAAAACTTTCTAACATTTTAATGAGAACGATGAATGAACCAAGTGTGTAAGCTCCGGTCTTCATCTTATATGGTATTCGTCTCAAATACCTAACTTTTCCTAGTCCGAACTGATATTGAAGGTTTAATCAAGGATTGAGTTCGTCAACTAAACTTGACAACTGACTTGAGATATAAACACTAGTGGTTCAACCGAGCTGGACGATTTTTGCATCTTCTCTTGGCGGCTTCTCTAATAACAAACGGCCAAATCCCAATCTTACCATTAAAGAAAGTACGTGTATTATAATCAAATCGGGAACGAGCCACGACAGTCAAAAACATAATCTTGGTAATGAATCTTTTGCTTTTACACGTACGTAACAGTTCTTCTTCCTCGACATGTGAGTAGTATTTTTGACCAATTCTAGTTATATAAAACCACTTCTCATCGATGTGGATTCTATCAAACATGTCAATAAATGAAAATTAAGATTTATTCATACCTTTGGTGACAATTTTTTATACAAAATTCCACTCTTGCTATCTTGTTATCGTCCGTAAGTTTCGGCTTCAAATGATTTGAATGTGGACGAAGGTTTCCATCCTTAATTCTTCGGTACACCGTTGAAGTTGACAAGTTAAGTGAATGGGAAACAAATATTATATTGGTCTTACGACGAAGTGGTATGGACTTAATCATTTCCAAATCAATCTCAATCTTCTTGCGACCAACTCTCTTCTTCATCTTCGACGATATATCAACCAACTCATCCTTTGCAAGAGCAATTTTTGTGTCATGCCACAACCTTGAAACGAACCTTTTACTAATTGAAAATTGATTGCAAATAGTTGTAAAATATCCCTTTTGTAATTTTTCATTCTTGCTTCCTAACATCAACCATTTTATGATTGCCCTTTTCAATTCTGGAGTTAAGTGTTTCTTCTTATTGTTGAGAGGCAAATTATGTGGTTATAGCTCCTCCTCTACTTCTTCCTCTTCCCCTTCTTCATTATCAATACCATTCTCTTGTTCTTCGTTATCAATACCATTTTCTTCTAGGCAGTCTTGGTTCAAATCAATAAAACAATATTGAATTGGAGTTCCACTTACAATTGGAGTAATTGGCACCTCTTGTTGAGAAGCTATAGGAGAAATTGACACATCTTGTTGAGAAGCTATTGGGGTAAGTGAAACATCTTGTTGAGAAGCTATAAGAGTTCGATTCAAGTCAAAATCCATAACAAAATCCTCAGTAATTTTAACAAACAACTTGGCTACACAATTGCCATCTTTTCTTCTTACGCTAAACCAAATCAATTGAAGAGATGGAAAGTATAGAACCTTGACCCATGATATTGAGTAATTGAATTTTGAATACTCAGTATGGTGTTATAGTTTGATTTAAAATCAATGGTGATTTTGATTTTTAGGATTTGATTTGAAATGTGTTTTACTATTTGAATTGGTGAGTTGGTTTGGATCGAACGATAAAGAATTTGGGATTCATCGTGTGTTTTTTTTTGTTCAGAGAGTTGGGTTTCATCGTGGAGTTTTTTTTCAGAGAAGAAAGAAAGAAGAACGAGAAAGACAGATTAAAGTTGGGTTCCGCTATTTGGTTACAACAGCCGTCAAATTGGAAAAACCGGAAAAAAAAAACAGATGCAATCATTGGTTTTGTTAAACTCCGTACCAAAAGTGGCCTATTATTATTTGAAACAGAGGGAGTAATTATCATTAATCGGTATCGGTATATATCCGGTATGCGGTTTGGTTTTTGGGCTGGGTTACCAAACCAAAATCAATGTCTTTCGGTAGCAAGGTTAGATTCTGTTTTTGTCATAAATTTTTGCCAAAACTATGTCTTAAATGTCTTAAAATGTTTCCTATCTACAAATTTTTCTAGAGAACATTAATTAAATACCCCTATAATTTCAACCCCAAAAATTTAGCCTTATTCAACTTTATAAATACCCCTACTATAATTTCATTCTTAAATTACCCTCTCTTATATAATTCTTTCTCATTTTATTCTACATAATATTTTTTTATTTCAAAAACACAAAAACGTATGTACCACCGCCTCCTACCATCGACCAACACCACCTCCGCCACCACAACCACTGTCGGACCTCCACTATCAACAACCACCACCTCCGCCGCCACCACCACCAACCACCACAACTTCCTCCTCCAAAAACCGCCACCACCACCATTGTCGCACCTCCACCACCAACAACCACCACCTCTGCCACCACCACCACCAACCACCACTACGACCTCCTCTAGCAACCGCCACCACAACCACCACAACCCCCTCCAACAACCACCACCACGACCCCCTCCAGCAACCACCATCACCACCTTCCGTTGCCATCACCAACCACCACCACTACAACCTCCTCATGCAACCACCACCACCACCACCACCTTTAGCCGCCTCCAGCAACCACCACATCCCTCGCTACCGCCGCTGCCACCACCGACAAATTATAGTTCCAAACATGACTTTTACACCACCAGATTTTGGTGTCTAGTTGCAAACTAGACAACATTTATGTGTCTAGTTACCAACTAGACACCATGATCGTATGAACAGGAATCCTTGTGCACACCAGATTTTGGTGTCTAGTTGCAAACTAGACAATATTTATATGTCTAGTTGCTAACTGGACACCATAATTATAGGCAACATGACTCATGTGTACATCAGATTTTGGTGTCTAGTTGCACACTAGACCACATTTTATGTGTCCAGTTGCTAACTAGACACCATATTTTGCCAATTTGACTTACACGAATCAGTGAATCTAGCGTGAGTCGAACACGCATCTTCTGACATGGAGTCAGTCATGCTACCATTGCACCACAGATTCGTCAATAGATTTGCATCAAATTCTAATCATTTTATATATGCTACACCTAATTAGGCGCTACTCATAAATGAACCGTGATGGATACAAACATGAATAAAGAAAACTGTCGAGCAATATAAAATATGCAGCAAACGCTAATCATTTTATATATGCTACACCTAATTAGGCGCTACTCATAAATGAAACGTGAATATAAAACACTTTTGAGCACTATAAAAAGCACTATGAAAGTACGCGGCCACTAGCAATGGATGAGTAGATACCTAGAGGGTTCACATACCTTGAGTAAATATCTTTAACACTTCAGAAACTTTGCATTTCTTTTTAGTATGCAGTAGGTAGGATAACCTTCAAAACAAGGGTATTCAAGTTGGTCAATCAACTGACAGTGAAACACAATGTCTAGAAAGAATAAATCACATTTAAAGGTAAACTAATAAACTCTAGTATTGATGGGGTAATGACGAACCTACCACCTTAGCAAATCATACTATGGTTCCATGTATTCACCACATATTCATGAAGGAAATCATAGACTGAAACACCAACTAATTGCATAAAATGAATGGTACGACAACCGGAGAGATGCAATTCACAAACTAAAATACTGAAACCAATTCAGTCACTAAAAAAAAATGAATTATTGTACTCCATATACCATTTCAGTAATATATCATTCTTGACAGCACTACCGCCACCACCAAATACACACATTCACTTCTTCATGTACGTATAACATTGCCTCGAAGATGCTCTAAACTGAGACATCTAGTATGCCAAGAAAACACATTGTATAGTACCCAAAATGACATAGATGCAGGAGTTGGGATTGTACCATTATGGTTCCGTGAAGTATTCCGAAAGCAGGAGGCATTATTGAAAGTTCAGGCTGTTCTTTCGGAAACAAATAAGTGTGTCCCATAATCTTAATAATCTCACCAGTCACCATCAAACGCAAATGTGTTTACATACAGAGAGCTTCATATCTCCTGGAATGTACATAGTCAGAATGTAAATATCGTGACAGGGCTAGGTTGCGCATCATAAAACCAATCAATGAACAAAAAAAATTAAATTTTCGAATGGATAAAATTTCTTGTCAAGGAAGCAAATCACCATACCCAACAGTTGACAGTGTAACAATACACCAATATACCATTGTGATATACCGAACCCAGCCCAGGAAATCGCAACCACCACCATCATTTGTACGTCCTTCTTTCTTAGCAGGAAGAAATCAACACCACCATCATCTCTCAACCACCAAATCAAACTCAATATCCACCACCACAGCAACAACCATGAACACTATCAATTTCTCTAACACCAATTTCATTATTCCAATTTCACCACCATCAACAGAAACCTAAACACGATAAAACTGATCATTTCAAATTCACAAAAATGCAACATCGATTATGTAACTCACCTCATAATAATTGTGTACCACCAATACCATCATCAACCAATTTAATATCGTCATCAGATTTCCACTACCAACATCTTAGTTTTCTAAAAACCAGATCTAAATAAAAAATCAATCGAAAACAATCGGCGTTCCGAATTTCCAAATTGTTCCAGATTTGATTAAATTGTCGGCATAGATTTATATCGATGATTAATGGCATAAAATAACAATATGTATGGAATCGAAGTTCTACGTTTTCAAAACCATAAAATTCAATTTTCAGAAGTTTCAGATTCAATTTGAAAACCGATTAATAAAGTTTTCGATTAAAGAGAGGGGATGATTCAACTTATCATTTTCATTGAAGATGTGGTGGTGGTGATGGAGACTGTGTCTGTGATGTCGATGAATATGGTGGTGGTGGTGGTGGTGACGAGACGCTTATGTCGATGAAGATGGTGGTAGCGCAGCCGAGACTGTGGAACAATTGCCTTCTCAATCGAATACAAGGAAGAAACAGAACATAAGAGACAAAGGTTAAAAATGAAATTATCAAAAATTTAGTTTTCTGCAGACTTAATTTTTAACCCTTAAAAGGTTAATTGTGAAGGCCCATAAAAAACAAGGGCTTTTGTTCAATTTCCTCATTTTTCTAACATTACTGTACGCCCAATTCAGTAACAATTTGAACTCTGTTCTTAGACTCGAACAAATACAGGGCAAACTTCTCTGTTTATCCTAACGAGAAGACCCAAAAGGTGAAGCAAAGATGCTTAAAGGCAGGTACCCATCTCTGTATCTTCCTATTTCTGTACTTATATGTAACTTGGCTGATGGTTTGAGTTCTTCAAATACATTCTAATAGTTGAACGTTAACTGTTTGATAAATTGATTCTTTGAAAGCTGTAACAGCGCTTATCTCTTATCGAAAATGATGTATTTTAGTCTGAAGTTGTTGCTGTGAATCTGATAAATCTGATGGTTGTTTTTCGTAGAATTATGTGATTAATGAACAATTTGGTAATCGTGAGCTTCATAATTTGATAAGTTTACTCTTGTTTGGATTTCTTTTCAGGATCAGTATCAGGAAATCGTGTTCAACCCAACATTCTGAAATTCCATAGGGCACAAAACCGTGGTACTGTTAAATTCCTTGATTCATTATCATATATATGCAAATGTTCCATAGAGTCAAACAGATTATAGAAGAAGAAACTGCTTACACCAAATCGATGCATTAAACTCGCCAGATTTCTCATGGAATGCGGCAATTCTGCAGGTTGCCATGTGAGACAGCTGGCCTTCTCAACGAACAGGTTGAGATTCAGTACAATAAGATCAGGGTTATCTGAATCTGCTAGTGTTTCATCAGTTCAAGAAAACTGTAGGCGCGATCTACCATTAGTGAAGATGTGTGGGATCACATCAGCTAGAGATGCTGCTATAGCTGCAGAAGCAGGTGCAAATCTTATCGGAATGATCATTTGGCCCAAGTCAAAACGCTCGGTGTCACTCTCTGTTGCTAAAGAGATTTCAAAAGTTGCAAAGTCGTATGGGGCAGAAGCTGTTGGTGTATTTGTAGATGATGACGCAAACACGATATTAAGGGCATCTGAGGTAGCAGAACTTGACCTTGTACAGGTAAATAACTGTCAGAAGTTCAATTACGTGTTGCTTATTTGATTAAATTAAGATTATGACCAAGCGAATGATGTGCAGCTTCATGGAAATTGCTCTAGAGAGGCTTTTCCCATTGTGCAGCAAGAAAGACGAATAGTTTATGTGCTTCATGCTAATGAAGATGGGGATCTTCTAAACCAAATTGCTGATGAAGATTGTACTTTAGCAGATTGGATCCTGGTCGATTCTGCCAAAGGTGGCAGGTGAGAAATATTTCTTCTGCTTGTAATTTTCTTTCTTTCTTTGTTCAACCAATTTGTGCATAAGAGAGTGACACTAATTTTTTCTGTTCAAATGAAAATTACATTTCATTTGGAGTCTCTCTGTGGATATGTATCATCAGCTTTAATACAGTTACAGACTCAATAGGTCGATCATAACATTAGTTTTCTTGGTCTATTGATATTCGTTCCAAGATCCAGAAGGATAGTCAAAAATCATGACTCTGAAATTTTTAGACTGTTTCACCATGTTACTAAGATCGTACCTTATGTGGATAATCTACTTGTTCTACCTAGAAAGAAAGATTCATCCTATTACTTGAACATAGTACTACTACTATTGATAGTTATAGTGATATTATTGCTGAAAAGGGATATAACGTATGAGTTATAATCTGTTTTTTGTTTTTTATTAAATAATAAGATGATGTTACTTTTGAATCTCTTTTTTGGTTTTCAGTTCTACGCAATGTTTTCAATTTACTGAGTGTTGATTTTTGTGTTTACAGTGGCAAAGGATTCAACTGGACAAAGTTTAAGCTACCTCATATTACAAGCAAACATGGATGGCTCTTAGCTGGAGGGATTCATCCAGAGAATGTTTGTGAAGCCATCGGTACTCTTAAACCGCATGGAATTGATGTGAGCAGTGGCATTTGCGGCTCTGATGGCATCCAGAAAGATCCATCTCGGATCGCATCATTCATGTCTGCAGTAAATTCTGTGAGATATTGATCTCAGTGAGAGAACCGGTAGTAATATCTCCATTCATTGCAAACTGAAAGGGTGTCAGCAGTCTATGGGTTTAGATAGTCCACTGATGACGAGCTTCTAATGCAATTCGGGCACCAATATGGCCATGTGTTTTTGTACAATTTCCTTCGGGAATTGTGTGGTTTTGGAGACTTATGAATGAAGTCAAATTTCCTTCACCGCATACTCAGATATCTGATATTGTTTGAATATGAAAGCTGATTCTGGGGCTTCAAAAAAAATTGAAGCCCTCGGATATTACTTCAAATGTCCAGCCCGTTATTATAAGGGGTGTCAAAACATCGCGAAATGATTAAGTTATCCTTATACTAATTTATACTAATTCTTACCCAAATTTACCCCCACCCTAATTACAAACATAAATACTTATATCCCACACAAAAAAATCAAAACCTAACAATTAAAACATCAAAATTTTCTTCTCTCCTACTTTTCTTCATTTCACGATTTCCTTTCCATATTTCTCATTTTCGAGTTTTTGATCATGGATGTAACCAACACTGATGCAACAATGGAGAACCAAAGGTAAGCATCTAAACCCACTCTTTGGTATTGATTTGGTGCTAAAACTAGGTAAGATTCACTCCATGAAAATTAAAAAACGAGTACCAGAGATACTTACGGCTCGCATCTGAAGAACAGCTAGCCGTAAGTACTATTTTAGGTAAGCAATTAAAGCTTCAGATCCAAGCACGTTGTTACGTCTGCTTTCGATACTATTTGAGTTAGTAGCCGTACGTTAGTTACGTCTGCTTTCGATACTTGAGTTAGTAGCCGTACGTTAGTTACGTCTGCTTTCGATACTTGAGTTAGTAGCCGTAAGTACGTTGTACATAATAAAACTTGTGTCGCTAAGTTAGCAGTCGTAACTGAATTATAGGCGCCGTAAGTAATTTACGTCTTTTATCTGGTTTAAGTCACTAGCTGTAAGTGAACTTATAACTGGTATGTGCTTTCATCATGTAGCCGTAAGTGGAACTGAAAACAATTTTCTCACGTTTCTCTACCATATTTTGCGCATCAGAGAACCAGAATCAAGTCCGGTGGTTGCACCAACTCATATTTTCCTTTGCCCATCACATCTTTATCCTTCACATTCCCTTTTGTTGGAGTGGCAACCGTTGGAATCTCCTTCACATTGGGTTGACGACTTGTTGAAGCTTTTTCCGTTGGAGGTCGTTTACGTTTCTTTTTGTTGACAAATGCTTGAAGGGTGCATTCCATGTCGTCTAAACCATTTACCTCCTCCAAGTTTCATCATCTCGAAGTCTTCACTCTCTCGTTTCTTCATCAACTCAAAGCCCAAGGGGTCTCTTGTCTTTGACGCAATATTTCTCTCTCTTGCATTCGCACGAGCAACTCTCTTTGTAACCTTGGTGTTAGGCCTACCCCTACCATCCTTCTTTTTATCCGGTTCAAAAAGATCACATCTAGTGTGTGCATGAGCCCATTTTCGAAACCGTGCGCACCAAGATTGCCTTTGTCCCACATTAATGTCCTTCCAATACTCCCTCGTTACTTCATATTCATATGTCTCATTAAACTCTCCCCCAAAATCGTCGTCGAGGACTTGTTCTTGGAATGAAAGTTGCCTCCAAAATGGATCGATCTCGCCAATTGGGACCACACCATCCATGAAAGTCGCAAATCTATGGCAACATGGGAGTCCCATGGATGACATGTTGGGACATACACACATTGGGGTCGAATTCACCATTACGAAATTTCTCTCGTTCCTTCATGACTTCTTCGATAGCCCAATGGGACACAAAATGGGTGACTCCTTCGAGACAAGGTTCGTTAAGGTAGTTGGTGTGCATATTCATTCGATTATGTTCAAAAGCTCCCTTAATCGTATCTAGATTAGCTATAAAATACCTTTTCATGGCATTTTAAACCTTAACAAATCCACCATCACCATTTAAAAGATTTTTTTTGAACCGGCCGTGACAGGACTCCACGGAACTTGTTGCTTGGTTCTTGTAGTGCTTGCGTTGATTGGTGAAAGCCGCGACAAACCGATGCCTATGAGGGACAAACCATTCCTCCTCCAAGTACCTTTTAACTTCGGGGATACGACTCCAATAACTCAACATCTCACTTGCCTTCTCTTTATATTCCTTGATTGTGAGTGCCCAAACTATACCATCCTATTGTACCAAGAGTTTTGCCCATTCATCTTTGTTGAACTCTTCCAATTTTTTCAACTCCTCTAACCTTTCTTTCATTTTCGCTTCTGGTAGTTTCTTAGCTTTGATGTACTCTTCTTTCATTGTTGGTGTGATAAGAGGCTTGCACTTTACTTGTACGCTATTCCATGCGTGAAAAGTGCAAAGCATGTTGTGAGCATCCGGAAAAACACTATTGATCGCATTCATTAAGGCTTGCTCTTTGTCGGTAATGATGACACCCGGATAATGATCTTCATGGTATATATACTTCAATTGTTGCAATGCCCAAACATAGCTTTCCTCGGTCTCGTCCATCATATAACAAAAGCCAATGGTAAAAGGTTGCTTTGTAGATGTTTGACCAACAAAATGCAAATGAGGTAGACAATACTTATTGGTCTTGTAAGTACAATCTAACAATAGAACTTGGTGATTGCACAGTGCCAATTTTATGAATTCTGGATGAGCAACAAACATGTGGGTCACTTTGCGGTTCGCGTCCTCCTCGAAGTAACAAGTGAATTTGTCATTCAAAGCTTCAAAAAGTTTTTGTTGAATCTCGGACCTACCTTGCCATTTGATTCTCTTTGCTTTAGAGGTGGCGTTGTAAATTGTTCTCGAATTCGAATAATTTTTCGGGTTTACATGGTGGAGGTTGCCAAGAATATCACGAGGAGGTATATTTCTTTCGTACATCCCTTCCACCAAAGATCTTTCATCGGGAGTTAACCTTGTAGCTAAATCATGTTTATAAAAACTCTCGGGAGGATCGTGGTTGTGACAACCGCTTATCACCGTCTTCAAAAACCATAACCCACTTTCCTTGTTTAGAGCAAATTGGAGTCTAAAAGGGCAACCCGTTTTCCTTGTGAAGGTTTTTGGGGTCTTCCTATTAATCTTCTTAAGCTTCCGCAAGGTGCCTTTTTTTGCATGACTCTTATACAATCCACTACACTCGCACAACAATTGAAAACGGTTATAGGTCACATTACTTCCTTTGACTATCATGCACATCTTCTTTTTAGCATGTGCAATAGCCCATTGGACGGCTTCTTCCTTTTCCGACCATGTCTACATTAAACCCAATAAACAAATTAGAGATCAAAACGTTTGGAATAATATTTAAAACACGCATTCATATACATAAGAGGGTACGCTTACAATTGTTCGGACATGAGGTGCATAGTGAGCGGTAGTGTCATGCCAAACACTAGAAGCCGTTGGTTGATTATCGATGGGAACTATTACTGGCACAACCTACACAACATAAAAAAAGGTGTTAAATTAGTCACCATTGCAAACTTACGTCTGAGAACATAAGACGTAAGTCCAGTTAAGGCTATAACCGATACTTTCATAACAAGCCGTAAGTAAAACTCAAAATAATACTAACAGACAGGAGTCAGACAGGAATAGTTACGGCTCATAATATTTTGTATTAAGTAGCCGTAACCTCACTTACGACCACTAAGGTCAAAAATAATTAAGCCGTAAGTATGGCTCAAAAAATTGGTGCTCGCAAGCTTATGGGCCGTAAGTACAAACTTAAAGCCGTAAGTATGCGCATTGAATATTCCCATGCACAGACTTACGGCTGGTAAACGTCGGTAATAGCCGTAACTTGATGTACGGCCAAAAAAATCCCCAAATTCTAGACTTACGGCTCGGATCTGAAGAACATTCAGCCGTAAGTCTAAGTTACGGCTGCTATTCCAAGCCGTAAGTTCCTTCTGGAACTCACAAAAATCACATTTTTTACGTGATTTCAACTGTCTTGAGTGAAATAAAGCATACCTGATTGTTTTCTTGAGGTTCTTCTACATTGGGTACATTCAGGTTTGGGTAATCAGCAGGATCAACGTCGTATTCGTCGAGAAACTCTTCACTTGTGCTTACAAACTTTTTGCCATTCCTTCATTTCCTTCGATGATTTTTTCAATGAAGATGTCGTCAATGGAAGGAGATACTTCTACCTCCATTTGGGTGCTTGATTCACTCATTTTGGTTGAGTGAATCAAGTTAGGGTTTTTAGAAAAAAAATTAAGGTTTTTTTTTTCTCTCTTCTTCTTCTTCTTCACTTGATTTTCAACTAATCAAGTTTTTGCCTAAGTTTTTTTTTAAGTAAGTTTGTTAATCATGTTTTGGTTAATCACTGATTATCAGTTTGGTTTACTTAAGTTAATTTACGTCTTAACACTAAACATAAAAGGGTAATTTTGGTATTAATTAATATTTTACATAGGGGGAGAGCCAAATTACTTTTGGGAGTCCAGTGATCCGAGGGCTTCAATTTTTTTGAAGCCCCAGAATCAGCTTTCTTGAATATTATTAAGAAACTCAAGCTGCACCTCTGTATGAAGCAGACAAACATTCTAACATGCTAGAATTTTTTTTGACATTAGGCTACTAGCAAGTGATGGGAGAGAGGCTTGATATCTGTATTTGCTGTTATTATGCCTAGGATTCGCTTTGCGTCACAATTTGCAAGCCGAAGGCCGAAGTTATATTTGTTTGGAAGTCAGGAACTGAATGGGAGAAGAGAAGAGAGGATTGAGCATTTCAACCTTTTCACTTTTATCGGCAACCTATTCAAAGGTTCAACCTACTAACCTAGTACAGCTGCTCATAACATCCTTAATTCCTAACTCCTGGACCAATGTCCCTTAATTTCCTTGCCTTGTTCTTCAGAAATCAGCCAGCAATTGGGCCTCCATATATATACAGACTCAGAAATGAAAGCATACAGTGCATCTCCCCCAGCGCCTTGGGGTAAGCAAACCGAACATCCGTTAAGTCTAGCTAAGTCTGCCCCAAGAACCAATCAATCTTGGATACTAATCTGAGGGAGAGAACCAACATGTAGCTTAAATTTGTATGTATCTTACAAACGAATAAGATGACAGAAATCTTTGTATGTCTTACAAACGAATAAGATGACAGAAATCCAATTGTTG
>JAJJMA010187136.1:0-33233 GCA_023529015.1 Papaver nudicaule | reverse complement strand
TCTCTGAAAGAGAGACATGTCAATGAAAGAACAAAAAAAATACGCGTCACGGTTCCCGAACCGTCCCGCCTCTTCAGATCGATATTAGGTTAAATTTTTATCGTATCTGGCAGTTAATGTAATCCTTATCTCTTCGAAAATTCTTGAAAGAACTGTTTATAAGGAAATCAGAAGTCTATTCTTATTTCATTCTAAATGTTTCAACATGGTAGAAATCCTTGATATTACTTCTCAAGGCAAGGATCCTAAGTCAACTGACAAGGGTACCATGAAACCAGATGATCCTTTGAAAACAGCCAAAAACAAAGGAAAAAAACCCTGGTTCAAGAAGAAGAAGAAGAAGAAATCAAATCTGACAAGGATGAAAAGCCTTCTCAGAAGAATCAAAGGATTGCATTCATTCTCAAAGAATGCAGAGAAACAAAGAGAGAATTAAGATCTCTTGGAGAAGTGTTTCTGAAAACTCTGGCTGTTCAACAAGCTCTTGTGAGTCAACAAGAAGAGCTCATGAAAGAAGTGCATAAAGTCTCTACAAAAGAGACTAAGGAATTCGAGTTTGATATTCCTATGCCCATGAATGAAGATCAAGATATTGAGAAAATCAATAACTTCGTCATGACTTCTTTCAAAGAGAATTAGTTGGTTCCTTGTGAGAACTTGTTCTTACTTTTGCCTAAGGAATATGAACTAAATTTGTTAAGTAGTTTGCCTTTTCATGCTTTTTAGAGTTTTTCAAGCATGTACTACTTTATTTCATTAATAAAAGTTCTTTTTAGATGTTATTAATGATGTTTGCAATACTTGATTTGTCTACCTCAATCTTATTGCAAAACATAGCTTTTTCCATTGCTTCGGTAGTGATGTAAAGCTGTGTCTATTTACAAAAGTTAAGCTTTTTCTCACGATTAAGAAACTTTTGATTGTGTGATTTCTAGAAGTTGCCCAAACTCGAAATCATAAACTCTTTTTCCGGAAAAATTAGCTAAGGAAAAGAGATTATTAACAAAGCAAAACTAGATAACATTCAGTTTTTCTTGTCCATGTTAGTCTTTGTCAGTTGTTCTTTAATGAATGACACTACACGGGGGAGAGTTCTTTTGAACTTGCGCTTAATAACAAATCTTTTTGGGGGGCGTGGATGTGGAATATTGGGAGAAAGTGTATATATATTTCTCCATAAGGTGAGAACTCTGGAATCTTGTTGTTCAGATTACCTAAGTATACCATCTTTAAACTTGATATGCGAGTACTTAGCTTCACCTATCCTCGAAGGTGTATGAAACCCTAGTCTCAAACTACTTTGTCATATTTTTGTGAAAAATAGGGGGAGAATACATATGGTTCTTACTTCTTGTGGTGCATAACCATAGGGGGAGAACATCATGTGCTTACTTGTTGTGCTTTTCACAAAGTATCAAGTAAGGGGGAGTAATTAAAGCTGAGAAGAAGCTTCGTATCAAGAATGAGTAGAATCACTTTAAAAGTTTTGATACACCAACTTTAAAGTTGGCTCAGATTCTTACTCTTACGCACAAACAACATGTGGGATGAGCATACTAACCCACGTAAGCTTAAGCGTACCTTTATGGTTGTTTGAGCTGGATATGTTGTGACTGCTGACTACGGATTCATCAACAAGAGTTTAATGAACACAGCAAGACTCAAGGGAGAAGTTGAAAAATTCAAGAAATCAAGAGATACATTTGGTTAGTACTTCATTGTATATTATTTGAATCCATATGTAAATTGGTTTTGTCACTAAAATTGACAAAGGGGGAGATTGTTAGGACATTGTCCGGTCAAACCCACTAGCGTTGGTATGTCAAGCTAGTTGTCAGTTTTAGGTGTCAAAACTCAATTCTTGATTTAGCCTACTAGAGTTTAGATTTCAGAATTGGGATATAGACAAAGTAGTAGAGACCTTGAAGACGAAGACTGTGAAGACAAAGAAGACATCAATTATTCTTCATCGACAAAAGGTTAGTAGGAGTTATGACTTTATGGAAATTCTTCTATTCTACTTTCTTTATTCTTTCGAAATATAGTCGACTACTTTAGTAGTGATAATAACGATTGAGATCGTATTCTTGTCTAACGTGGCCTTGTGTCATGACCAGTGTTCATTCCCACAAATACTGTGAGTACAAAAATGAATTAGATAGATTCGGTGCCATGTGTCCATTACAATGGTTTGCTTGCAAATCGTTAGTTGGATATGGATGAATCTAAAGGAGTACTCTTGAGCAAAGAGTCCATGGATTACAGCTGAGGACGTACACACGTCTAAGTCCTGGTAAGCCCAGAACTTCCAAAGTGACTGAACATTTCGCGAACCTGTACGCGAATCCAATGTTGGTTACTTTGCTGGTGTCGGATTTAGTGGATATTCTTTCAGAATTTCACTTGAGTCAAACTCTAAACTCCTTTATCTCTTAGGTGGACTTGTATATCACATAAATATCTTTTGTGGTCCATCTAACGATCCTCAATGAGTCAATAAGATAAAGATTAATCTCTATTACTTGGTTGGCAAGTTTAGGGTTTCCTTAACTTGTGGGACAAGTAATTGATTGCTTTATTCCAAAGCAACCTATCTTATTGAGTGCTATAAATAGAGGTGTCTACGGACAAATACCGCAAGCATCAAGCATACGTGAAGGTCCTTAGGGAAGGTAGCGTAAACTCTTTTCACTTCGGTGAATGCTTGTTGTGGTATAGTCATCCTCTATAGGTTGCAGCTCCTCTGGGAACTCCCTACGACTATAAAAGACTTCTCTTGAGAGTTGGCTCAGGGATGTTAGCGTCTCTGAGAGTCTTGGCTGAGATGGTGTTCACTGGGGATCCCGGGTCGATGAGTGTCTTCGAGAATTCAGCATGCGACAGGCGGGTGGTTGTGAGAAGTCCCCAGCTTTGTCTTTCTGTTGGCTGCCCTTGCTTGGACATTGTCTGCTCACTGACTTCCTTGAAGGGTAGGAGTTTTCCTGATACTACCGTGTTGGGTGCTGTGAACATGTCTTTTCGTTGTGGTTTCGAGAGACAGAGAATCTCGCATTATCTCCTCTACTCTCTCGTTCACCGGCTCCTTAGGGAAGGTGAATGCTCGAACGGATAGGGGATCTTGATACACTCCTTCGCTTCGTAGGCGCAATTCCCCAGACTCCTCTTTGGTTTGGAAGACCTTGGGCTTGCTACCTCTTTGGCTGTAGGAGGGCGTTGGGTCGAAGGGAGTCCGATTACCCCGTCTTGGATCCAAGTGTTTAGCAGCTCTAGTACGTCCTCCACGGGAACGGGTAGTCTGTTATTTCTGAATTGGCTTTCTGCCTCCGTATCTCCGGTTGATGTGGTCCTCCTTGGTTCATGTTCTTGTTTGGGGGCCCCGGAGCTGAATTAGTGCATTTTGGATGTGTACCTTCTGTGGAAGGGCCTTTCCTCCGTGCGGGTACGGTGGTCGGTGTGGATAGGTAGCGCCACATCTCTTTCTCGATTTCGTAGTAGCTTTTCCAAGTTGCTTGCCGTGAGGTCGTTTGGTGGATCAATTCCTTCTTGTCGTTGTTGCAAGTCCCCTTCCGGTATCGCGCTTCGCGCCGTTGGGTCTTGTGCTTGGTGCTCAGCGAGGTATTCTCCCGCTTTTCTCTTCCTGTCGTTGTGGAAGCTTCTTCAATGAGTTCTCCATGCTTTAGTCGTTGAGTCCTCTCCCTCAGCGTGGGTATTATAGAGGTGGACCTCGCTGCTGCCTCCTGGGGAAAGAAGAGGTGGTGTAGGCTCGAGGGGCTTCTCAGATTGGTTGGTTGTCGCTCTTGCGGTGTGCGGCCAAAGGCGACTCATCCCTCGATCGGGTGATGGTTTTTTCCAACAAAGCAGGTGCAGTGGTGACGGACCTCTTCGCATCTTCATGGAGTTCGGAGAAGGTCTGGAAGCGGAGGTTCTCCAAGAGGGCTCGGTATACGGGAATCGTTCCGTTGATGGAAATCTCCCCCAACTGCTGCTCCGTTATTGGGGTGTTGGGTATAGCCGAGATGATAGGTGTTGAAGGGGAAGTTCCTTGGGTAAAGGGTACGTTGAGCGTATTGCTGGATACAGGTGGGTTGTTAGGTGCTGCGTTGAAGGCTACAGCACCGTCAGTTGAAGAGTTGGGGTTTTTGGTATCTGATCCCGACCTTAGTTCAACCATCTTTGAGCAAGTTTCTCTGGAACCGAGAGAATGATCTCCCACTGTGGTCGCCAACTGTTTTTACCTGGAAAAACAATGTACCGTCTCTGGGTACTTTCGTAGTGCTCGGAGATCAAAGTCGAACAAGACAAGCCTAAACCAAGGATGGCCGTTCCCGTCTTGCTTCGGCCACAGAGAGGATAGAGGTTGGTCTAGGGAGGGAAACAGCGAAGAAACTTGAGATCAGGTTGAGGATGTGTTTTGGGTGTGAGAGTTCAAGATCTCCGTCGTGAAGTCGACTGGAAATCTCCAAGGCTAGAACGTGTTTCGATTCTCAGGTGTTTTCTCTGAGGCTCTTGGTTGTTTCTGTGTGTTCTGAACGTTCTTAGACAGATGTTCTCCATCTTCTGCCTTGGAAAATAGAGGAAGCCTCTATTTATAGTTTGAACTCACCCTGATCTCTCGACAGAGAAGGTGGACGTCGTGGAAGAGTGGAGGAGTGGAGGACATGCGGTTGGTTCCCGTAGCTGCCTGAGTTGTGTGGAACATGCCCACTCCCGCCATCTTCTCGTAACTGTCCATCATCTCCATCAGTTTATTTCAACTGCCGTAGACCGCCAGACCAATACCCCTAAAGTTATCCCCCCGTGTGATGTTTTGATATCTCGAGTGAGTGATACGCGGATATTGCGTAGTTGAGTTGAGTAGAGTAGGGTTGTACGACTGGTTGTCGTGACCAACATGATGTAGTGTCTCCTGGACACAAGTATAGGAGTGGCCTTGGTCTTTGGCCAAGGCCATAAGTGCTTGATGGTGCTTTGGCGCTAGTTATGGTGGCGCCATGGCCTTGGTCTTTGGCCAAGGCCAACTTGAAACGCGTCTTTGGCGCTAGTTATGGTGGCGCCATGGCTCATGGCGCCACGGCCTTGGCCTTTGGCCAAGGCCAGTTTGAAACGCGTCTTTGGCGTTGGATGTGGGGGCGCCACGGCCTTGGCCTTTGGACAAGGCCATCTTGTTGTGGCGCCATGGATTATGGCGCCACGGTCATGGCCTTTTGCCAAGGCCTATTTGTTGTGGCGCCATGGGGTATGGCGCCACGGCTTTGGCCTATGGCCAAGGCCAGCCTGTTTGCGGCCATGCTCTTTGTAGGTTTGTGGCGTTTTACGCCATGGCCTTGGCTTCTTGGCCAATGCTGATTTTTGTGAATCCATGGTGGCTCATGGTTTGTGGTGCTATGCTATGTGGCGTTTATGGCTTTGGCGTCTGGCCAAGGTCGACTTTGGGGCAGCCTGTGCCTTAGTCGCGGTGTGAGTGCCTATGCTACAACACACCTGAGGTCATGGCGTGTTTATCCATGGTATGCTAGACCTTCCTGAACTTGGGATTAGGTCCGCTTAGGCCTATTTAGGCTGGTGTATGCTTCTCAGAGAGCTCTGGACCGGCATGGAGCTTCAATATTCCTGAGGTTTGCACCGAGACTCGTATGTTGAGTCGTATTTAAGAGGAAATCCATGAGGATGCGTCTCTGTTGATTCTTCACCGTGTACCATTAAGTGGCCTGACTCTGGGCAGATCAATGGGTTTAATATGTTGGTGAGATCATTAGTACTGCTCTATGATATTACCCTCCCCACCGGAGTTATAAGGGAGAGCTCATAGAGAGTTTATTTGGCTCGTGGAATGGGTTGCACTCTGAGCTATAGAGATGAGCCTGAATAGGCGATTGCCTTTAATAAGACATGGTTTCGAGAGTGTTTTTGACAATCTTGTCCCTCTCTCATTTTTCACCATCTACAGTGACGCTTTGAGGTATCTGCTTGAAGATTTTGAGGCTACAAATGCTGCTTTAACGAATAAAGCGTGTCGAAAACATGGTCGTGATTTGTTTAGGTATCTTCGAATTGAACCTGCTGATTATGGGGCTATGGGTGCAGACGATTCTGATCTGGAGCTTGAGGGTGATAATCGATTACTTCCTCATACTGAACTGCTTAGGTTTGTTGAGAGTAAATTAGGTCCCGGGGTAGAAAGCAAAGATGATTCCGAAGAAAGTGAGTCGACCGGTGGCGAGGATTCAGAAAGTGATTCTGGTTACGTCGAGGAGAATGTTGAAAGAACACTCAAAGGTGATGTTGAAATGACTGATGGACAAAATGTCGTTGATGAACGCAAGAATATTGTAGAGAGACCTTTGGAAGGACAAAATGTGTCAATGGTTTCGCTGTCTAAAGGTAAGGAAGTTGTGGTAAATGCAGATGCTAGTGCAAGTGGTGCCTCAGTCGAAGTTACCCCTCTTGTCGAGCTTCCTGTTGAACCAGTTGATGTGCCTCGGGAAAAGAACATTGCTCCCGACTCCTAAGATCCTGAATGACAGATTTAGTCGAGGCCTCAAGCAGATATTTTATGATTTTTGTAGATGATGCCTCTGATGCTAGTATGGATATTTTTGTACTTTAAATACCTGTAATGAAAGAAATATTTGGTTTCATATTTTGTTAGTTACTGTTTTTAAAATCATTGTGAGATGTGTTTAAGCATAAAAAAAATCTTGTATTACATTCTAGGCTCCTAGGGGGTTTACCTAGAGTGCAATTCTAGGGTTTACTTCGAAGTAGGAGATGGAAAACCCAAGATACTGGGGGATGCAGATCACCCTTCCCATAGGCCTTTCGCTACTTGCATTACCTCAAGCTTGTTAGGATATCGAAGTTGTAGATATCTAGTTTGCTTGGGTACATAGGATGATTATGTTAGAAGATACCTGGTTTTCCTAAGTAGAGCAGGATTCTTATGTTAGGTATTGAATCAAGCATCGATAATATAAGTAACACTATGGGGGAGTGTCGGTCAAAACTGGATCTTAGACATGGTATTTTACTCATGTCGCGGCCACGAATTCAACTCTTCAATTCTCAATCGCCCCACCTCGATTTAGCGAGATTTAATTTTGAAGGAGGTGCCCTTGCTAGCGTAACTCGCTTTCCATTCCCTTGAATGTAAACGAGTTAACTTCCTCGGGGATCCGACCTCCCTAATGGTAGGGGATCATCCCATTTATCAACCCCGCGATGCCTCGTCAGGGAGGTTTCAAGATCGCATGGTAGTGGGTCCAAATGCCTCTAGCTTATGTAGCTTCGATTCAAAGTACCCACCGCTAACGGGGTATCTTGTGGGTAGAGTGCCATGTGGTTCGCAAGGCCCTTGCGACTACATTGACCTCATCTATGTGCCTAGTATGGTAGGTATTTGTATTCCCTAGTCTGGTAGGTTTTATTTTTAATCATTTATATGCCCAGTCTGGTGAGATTTTGCCCAGTATAGTGGGATTTGTGCACCTGGTGATCAGTCAGGGCTTTTTTTGAGATGTGCTTAGTCAGGTAGAACTTTACCCTTTTTGGAGATGTGCGTTAAGGCGTAACAGGTCAAGCTGTTTTTTCGTTTTTTTATTCGATAATACTACTGGCATCAAAGTGCCTGGATTACATTTAGACAAAATACTTTAAGAGCTTTCCTTCGATTTGGAGTATTCATGCGCTCTCCTTTGTAGTTAAGTAGAGTATACTTATCATTTCCTATTGCTTGTTCGATAATATATGGATCTGCCCAAGTAGGTTCTATCTTTCCCTCTGTTACTTGATGGTGAAATATCTGTTGTATTTCCTCGGGCGATTCATTCTTCTCGATGGGTTATCCATCTGTCTGTTGTTGATTTGATATTATATCATTTTCAGTCGAGGTAACTCTGATATTACTATGTGGGTGTGTGTTAATTTTTATATTTTTCATAAGTAGTTTTGTATCTATACTTCTAAACTCCTTTTCTCGGTTCTTACTCTGCATAGACCCTATCCTTGTTGGTGTTATATCCTTGATAGGGATGTAGTCCTTTGATTGCTATGCCATCGAGTTTTTTGCCATCCCTGATTCCACATCAGCGATAAATTCTTTGATGTCAGTGTATGTTATTTTTTGTTGTTTAGCTCTTTTTCCTTGGTATGCCTCTGAACCTTCTCTTTGGCGAATGTCAATTGCGTTACAAACACGAGCTTCGGCCTGATCTCCCAAAATCTTAGCGATCCCATCAGGTGTTGGAAATCGAATACGTCGATGAAGTGTTGATACTACACCCATAAGGCCATGAAGCCATGGTCTTCCCATGATTGTTGTGTATGGAGAATCGATATCGATTACGCAGAATGATGTAAGCACCTGCAATTCTCCCACATATACAGTCAGTGGTAGTTCCCCTCTTGAAGATGATGGCTTTCTGTTAAATCCATATATGTTATACGTGGATGGCACTAGAGCTGTTTCCTTTCCAAACATCTGGGCGTGTGCCTTCTCGAATAGAATATCCACGGAGCTCCCTGGATCAACAAGTACTCTGGGCATTGTGATTTTCCCAATGTTAAGAGTTATGACGAGGGGATCATTATGTGCCCTTCCACCATCTGGAATGTCTTATGCGGAGAAGAACACCGGCTTCAACTGCCACTTCTACAATGGTTTCTTAATAGCCAAACTCATTATTTCTTTTCCCTCGATATCGCTTCATAATGTACTATCGAGTTACAGTCATCGAACCTATGAATATTTTGATCGATTTTAATCTCGTACGCTTGATGGTTCTTGACTTCAGGTGGTTGCTGCTACTGTGGCAGGATTGGTAATCCTAGAAGGTGATCGAATATTTCTTTCGATATGAAATAATGAACCTGATCCTGAGCATGGATGCACTGCTCCGTGGGATGGTCGTAGAACTTATGGAACTCGCAGTAATCCTTCGAATTCCTTCCTCCTGGAGGCTGATTTCCCTTGCTCCATGGATTGCGAATCTCATTTGCCGATTCGGAAGCTTCGATACATCTTAAAGCTACTTCCAGCAGTACACTTAGCTTTGAAAACTTTCTGTCTTGAAATTGAGGGAATCCCGACCTCTGTTCACCAAACCTTTTGTTTTGGTACCCTCTGCTTTCGTAACCTCGACATGTATCATTGCCTCTTCTTTCGCTATAATCCCCATTGTTGTACCCGCGGTTATCGTGATACCTTCCATCTCCAAACTTTTATTCGCTGCCGTATCGACCTTCGCCATTTCGCCTTTCTCTTTTTGCCGAAACCCATGCTTGATTGCTACTTGGTTGGTCTTCTTGTTTTGATCCAAATAATACCTTTTTGAAAAGCTCCACGTATCTTTTGATTTCTTCTCGTTCTTTCAGCGAGAGATTGTTGATCGAATGTATTTGCTTTGTTATGATGTCATTCCCTTGAGTTGTCTGCTCTTTGATTTTCTCTAGTGCGATGTGTTTTCGCTGGTATTTTCTCAGGTCTTGCAATGTTTCATGTTCTTTGAGAATAACTTGGCTTACATTGGATGATCTTTGTCCAGTGCGTTTAGGAAAGCTCGGACCTTATCTGTTTCAGTTGCACCATTTCCTACTTCGACGCATTATGCCGTCCATCGATCTGTTAGAATCTTGGTAGATTCTTTTGACCTTACCCTGATACTAAATAGCTTTTCTACCTATGGCTTCGAAGAGTTGTTATAAATAAAGTGCTGTAAAAATGCTCTCGCTAGGTCTCCGAAAAAGAATATCGAATACTCAGGCAAGTTATCGTACCAAGCTAGAGCTTAGCCTTTCAAACTGGATGGAAAATATTTGCAAAGTACCTCCTCTTTATCTTCACATGCTAAGAAAAACCTCTTGTACATTTTCACATGGTATGTTGCATCACCATTTCCATCGAAGATGGAATTGAAAACTGGCATCGTGCACTTGAGTGGGATTGGCTTACTGAGAAGTTCATACCTTAAAGTTCGATGGACTTCGCTAATCGCTTATTTTAGCTTATGATTTACTGCTGGCACTACCTTGTTTTCAAGAAGCTCTGCCCTCATGGTTTTTATTTTGTCCATCATTACTTTGTGCATAACGGCAGTTTCCGCATTCTTCCTCGCTTGTTCGCTTTCATAAACTAGATGTATATTGTTTCCCATTGAGTGAATACTGGCTTCGGGACGATTATTTAGGTTTGATGGCTTTCCTTTCTGAGTGGAATAGTGCTTGGTATGCGAGCTTGCTCTAGGTTGGGAGACGTTCTTTGATGGGGAATTGCGCCTTAAATGCGATATTTCATGTTGGATATAATTTCCTTCTTGCTTACTGTTTATTTTGTAGTTTGAAGCTGATTTCTCGGGAGCTTTATTTTTTTGCCTCCAACAGGTTTTGCTTTAGTTTCTTATTTCGCCTCATGAATGCTTTAAATTTCTCTGCCCTTTTCATATGTTCCTTCTTAAGTTGATCCGTGTGTTGTACTCTGTCAGACTTTTTTGGCTTTGCTACCGCCACGGCATCGTTGTTCTGTTAGTCTGGATACCCATTTCCTTCTGGTCCCAGATCTTCAATATACACGTCATCTTCTTCCCTATGCTCCTTATGATGAACCGTGCTTGCTCCAACATCTGGTGATACCCTTTTGCTAATAGACTGCCTTGTGAAATGCCTCGATGAACCTACTCCCTGCTTCGATGCTTGATTTGTCTTCGATGCCATTATTTTGAAAGCGAGCTGCAAAAGGTAACCGACAAGTGAGGTACAGTGCAACTGCCTCAATGTTCTAAAAGTCTGACATGTATACTAGTGGTCATAACCGATTTTGACAAGCGAGATTTTAGGGTGATCTCGTGTACTGTACGATTCAACAGAATTCCAAAAATATCAGACGCAAGGATTATCATGCCTACTATACTGAATATTCCCTGTGAACCCAGATTTTCCTAGATCTACTTACCAAAGGTGGAAATCTCGTAAAAAAAAAATTATAATTAACTTTCCCAAAATTGTTATATTCATGCAAAAAGTGCCTAAGAGGAAAATCCTTAAATGACCCTAAAGGATTTCTGCAGAAAATTAGGTGAGGGATATCCTCAAGGTTTTTTATGGTGTTTCGCTAATTTTTCATAAGGACTGTTTTCCAGGGTTTTAACCATTAACGAGTAATTCGTTTTCACAAGATTTTAAGTTTTGAAACCACTAAAATAATTTATGGATCTTGAGATATCTTTGATTTCCAAAGCTTAGATTCCATGGAAAACGTCGATCTAGAGATATGATGATTTGCTTGTGTTTCCTTAGTATTCTAAAGCTCGATATCTTTAGAAACTTAAGGTTATGGAGCTGTTTTTAGCCTAAATACATAAAAAATGAAATATTAATCAATGAAACTCAAAACCCTAAAGAAAAAAATTCCATAAATTTTGAAAACCTAAAAAGCACAGGCAGACCAAAGTCTTTTAATCAAACCGTGGTTCTAGCGCCAAACTGTAGAGGTATAAAATCTGCATAGAGATTCCATACCTCACAACCATTAGATTAATCCTAGTCTAATGACAGTTTCATGAGATCGAGAGTAAGTAAAACAATGCGAGTTCTATTAATGTCCTTAACACTAATGTTAGAGCATGGCTCGGTCAACCTCACTAAGTGTTGGTATGTCAAGCTTAGTTGTCAAATTTAGTGATCAAAACTCGACCGCTAAACAACACACATCAGGTAAAGTCATGAGTGTGTTAGCTTTAAGTTGTGGAAGATTTTGGTAGGATTTAGAATCACTACTTGAAGAGTTGAAGAAGACTGAAAATCAAACGAAGACATCCGGCTTCATCGTTCAAGAGGTTAGTGAATTTAAATAACCCGATTCCATTATCTTTTACACTTGTGCTACAAAAGACAAAAGCATAACTCTCTTCTTGAGCTTTACGTTATGACTTGATCACTTGTGATTAGTGTGTCTTAAGATATAACTCCACGTTATCGCTTGCGATATTGTTGTTGAAGTTATGACGTTCCATATTGCTTAGAGCTTTCTTTTCTTCTCCGTCTCTAAGTAATATAAGATTTTTCCTGAAACCTTCGAGTTGGATATAGCGTGTGATGTTATCTCGGTAGTACTACGAGATTTAATCCATCACAGTATTGTGTCTCTACTTACCTAGTCTGACTCTGTCGGATTGATTAACAAGTCCTTGTATGAGCTAAATGTAAGTGAGATCGTGACTCACACTTATGTTGTGTAGACTCGATATACTGTTGTTCTGAGCATCGAATACCACGTCTTGGTTGGGCTCTGAATGCTGAAGTTCTGAATCATTTACTTGATTCTGTATATGAACATCTCGTATGCCATATCATACTTCAGGATTCCGAAGCCATATACTTGTTATCTCATCTTATGGATTTTCAATGTTCGAAACCTCAATGTAGGTTTTGGTAAAACTAAACGTTGATTTCGAAACCATAATCTGGTTTCGTATCCGTGAGCTATTGGTCTGAAACTTAAATATTGTGACCAATGAGAAAACGTGATTTCAAAACTGTGTTTGCTGGCTAACAATGACTTGAGAATCGAGACCAATGTGTCTTGACCATGTGAGTTCTAAAAAGTCGAAAAGACTCTGGGGTATCCTAAAGGTTTATGTGAACCGGGAAATATAACCTGTGCTTTAAGGCTAAAAAGTTGTGATGCTGAAACGGTTCTTGACCACATGGACTCTCAAGTTCGACACCAAACATTTGTGACGAGACTAATATGTGTTTCTTGTTTCGAAACCTTAACCAAGGTTTTGTTAAAACAGAATCTAGAGTTTGAAACCTCACTTTGGTTTCGCTATACGGAAACTTGATTTGGGAACCTTACTTCGGTTCTGGTCTTATATGAACTTTAGATTTCAAAACCTTAATCTGGTTTCTGCCAAACATTATGTAGGTTTCGAAACCTTAATTTGGTTATCTCAGAATGCGTATTTTCGAAGTTCAAACTCTATCATTTTGATTTGTGCTTCAACGAATTAATGAGTTTGATATACTCAGTTTGAAGTTTGAATTAGTTCATCTTCAATGTACAACTAAGTTGCTTGAGTCATAATCAGAAATATAGTTAGTCGCTCTAGTTAGTAGACACATGATTTCTGATCAATACCGTACGTGATTAGATCTTTGTATGATTATACTACTCGACAAATATTCATTTGATTATTCATTTGATGTTTTGATTTGAATTCTTGGATATCATTAACGTGATCATCTATATTGGAATCAGGAGATTCAACATTTTGCTATTACTCGTTGAGTCATGCGTTGTACTTTAATGGTATATCTTTCTGTGTGATTCGGAATGTCCCTTGAACCTATGTGTTCACTTAAAGCTTAACACACAAGGCTTGTCCACGTCTGTTATGATACGTTTATGCGGAACGTTGAACCACGTTGGACCAGATCCCACTTTCACCGAGGATCGCTCTGGCCCGTCCAGCAAAGCCTGGGAAGTGATGTCGATATTGTTAAAGCTGATGACGACATTTGGAAGTAATAATACCTTAAGGAGATTTTCGAAACTAAAGGACACGTTTCGAAATGAGCTCTTTCCCAGGGAGCATATTTGGTAAGCACCATATTTCGAATTAATGAAATATCCAAATATACCTTATGAGTATTATTTGCGCCTTAGTCAATATAAATAGGAGTGGTATCTCTCCTGAAAGCTTTATCCCTCTACCAAGCTTTTTCTTCGGATCTATAGCTTGTGTCTGCCGCTTTTATTTTCAGTTACCTTTGAGATTTTGCTCTCGGTCTAGAATTACGAGGAAGTCTTCTCTAGGGATCGAGAAGCCTAGAAGTACCTCTGCGGGAAACTAGTTTATGTTTTACTAGTCTTCTTTGTATTGTACTTGTGTTATGTTCTATCACGTCTATCAAATCTTGCGATTTTGTTTATTCTATGGTCCTTCTCTTCTGCAATAAGGCCACTCTAGATCGTTGTGATTAGAACATACTCTTATCTATTAACTTGGATTTGTCAGCAAACTGCTTTTGGTTTGTGTGCCTAAACTATAGATATTGAGTGGAATCAAGATTGATGTTATTAGATTTGTTCTTTGCAAGTACATTGTTCTTCAAGATCATATCATATCGTACTTGCCACAACTATCTGCTTGATTCCAACTGGGACGACAAGGTTGCTCTTTCGGGAGTTTTGGTTTTGAAACCTTGATCGATATCTCGAGGAGTTTATTACCAAAGTAAACTTAAATATCCTCGCTTTTGGTGTGAAACGACTTCGGTGAAATATCTGTTAGTTACCAAGGATATCATCTAGCGATTTGACCCGCCACTATTTGGTTGTTATCCATATTTGTAATCGTCCGATTGGAGGTCGGGTAGCGATAGTCCTCGCGACGGGCTGTGAGGCAACTCTTGCGTATGACAGTAAAGGACATATGTTTGCGTAGGGTAGTACATGTGCGTGACCACCTTGTTGTAGTTGGAGGCGTAAAAATACTGAGGGGAAATCTTTGTGACTAATAGTCGTATTAGGGTCATATTGTCTGCACCAGCTAGTCCGAAGTCTGAGAGTAGGTGTGTTGGCGGCTTAATTCTTAAGAGTATTCAAACTGGACGAGGTCCCGGGGTTTTTCTACGAGTTTTTAGTTTCCTCGTTAACAAAAATCTTGTGTGTACTTTACTTTATTTCCGCGTTATATTTGACTTGTCATTTATAATTAAAGTATCGTACTTGGTTGTTGACATAGCCTTTCAGATTCTTGTATTGACTCCCCTGAGCGAGTGTTGAAAACCCTAAAGCAAAAAGAATAAAGGAGTTAGGTTAAACGTGAAAATATCAAAGGAGAAACAATTACCGCTGCAATAAAATTGAAATGCTCTTGAGGATTCAAGTCATGAGCAACAGATGAGAGATCCTTAGAGTTGATGACACCAGGAGTGGAGTACTTCACCATAGCTTCATGATAGAGAGAGTCGACACTGTTCTCTTCCTCAAGTTGGAGCAGTAGGGAAAAAGAATCAGCAAAGTCTATTACATATTTCGCCAGAGCATCCTCTCCTGCGAAGCTGAACAGGCCTGTCGCCAGGAGGCATCTTTCGCAAAACAGGAAAAGTCGAGCGAGAGAAGTGAGGAGTTCTAGTTTCGCCGACATCTTCAGTTGTGGCGAGGTCAGCAGTAGTGGTCAGATCAAGTCTCTTAGTGGTAGTTTTGCCGGTCTCCTTTAAAGGAGTACCAGACCCATGTTCCAAATAAGAGTCTCCGTGATCAAATTCCACCATTTCTTCATCAGTACGTTTCTCTTCAAAGACTGTTTCAAGGTTGGCGGGAGAAATGACTTTGTCTTTAAGGCGAATCTTCAGCTTATCAGACTTCGCTGGTTTAGAAATTTGAGCCTTTGGCAGAGAAGAAGAACCGGGTTGCTGAGGCAAAGCGGTGTCAACCTTAGCGGGAGGATCTTTCTCCCCGGATTTCGTGATAGCAGGAGGGTTCGCTTTGAGTTTTTTCATCTTCTGGTGAAGCTCTTCTCACGGAGATAACGTCTGGGTACTCTACAAAATGAGCACTAGTTTGATCAGGAAACAAACATAGGCAAATATAGATATATATATTTTAAAAATATATATGAATATATTTTTAAAATAAAATAAAATAATATGTTTGTTACCAGATCTTCCGCCGTGCCCTTTTTATAAACACCAATGTTGTCACGAAATTCAGAGTGCAAGCAAAGACAAGATATAGATATATATTCTAAGGCAGAGAAATGCTTATCACCTGACTTACAGTTTCTCCATCTTTCGATTCTGATTGCTTTCTCTTTTTTCTTTTGCTAGACTTCTTGCCAGCCGACTCGGCGTTAGCATCATCATCTACAGGCAATAGCAGCCAGTTGCCTCTTGCATCCTTGTGCACCTTTCCATCGACACCGCGGTATAGTTTTTCTTCTGCCCAGTGTACTTTAAGAAAATCATAGTCTTTGTACTTCTCATGACCCTCTGCGAAGCTTTTCCTAGCTACTGTTCTCGCATCATCAAGCCATCCCATCAGCCAAGGACCTTCAAGCCAGCAAGGCAAATTGGACCAACCACCCTCAGTACTTTTTCTCGCTGTTGTGGTACCCGAAACTTCTTTTTTGTCAACGACACCGAGCATGATTTCCTCTTGTTTCAAGGCTCACTTGGTAACAAAGCGATAGGCCCAAGGCTCACCCATGATTGTTGAGGGCAGGACATCATATTGCTTCAAGAAGTTTTCAACTGTATACTCTTCAGGAGCGAACAAGCCCTTCTCGAACAGCTCAGGGTAGTTGGATTGGTCACTTCGGCGAAGCTTCCATTCCATCAGAATGCGAATGACATTCACTGTAAGTTGGAAATGACTCTTCTTAATCTCCATAAGGAGATCCAGTACAAACGTATCAGCGGGATCATACAGTGGAAATTGCAACCCAGCCTTGAGAGTGCCATAAGCAGCTACCGCTCTTTCAGCATGCTGTTCCTCTCGGCGAAGATCGTCCAGGGTCGTAGGAGTAGTAGCCTTAGCCAAACCATCAAACTTGGTTAGGGTTAGCGGATGGATGAAGATTTTATCATAAGCACAATACTCAGGCCATTGGCGCCAGGATGGTCTTGTGGCAGCCTTGGTAGCAGCGGGAGAATGTGGTGACTATGTTTCGTCAATTGGTGAATCAACATTTTGAGCAACAGATCTGGTCTGGCGAGAAGAGTCTTGAGCAGTAGAAGCCATGGTATTAGAGACGGTGATGGAAGTAGTTGCCGGTGAGATAGCGGTTAACCGAAAAAGATGAACTGGTAGAACTGAAGATATATGAAAGGGAGCAAAACAAGGATTCAATGCAAGGAAAATCGATAGAAGAAAGATCAAAGTTGAAATAAAGTCAAGACAATGAGTTCTAGAGGTTTATGAGAGCTGAAGTCACCGGAAGTAGCAGCAGCAGGAGTTTAGGGTTGAGAAAGAAAAAAGGCTCTGAAAAAACTCGACGACTGAAACTGAAATTGTGAAGAAGATGATTTGAGAAGAAAGAGAAAACTTGTTTTATAGGTTAGTGAAAGAAGATGGACCGGCGCTTTAGGTTACAAGTTAAAAGCAAAACTCATGCATGCGCGACACGTGGCGGAGCAAAGCTGTAGTGGAGAACGTGGGAGCGACATTTTAGGCGATGGAGAAAATTTCACTCCCAGCGATCAAAGATCTTGAAAATGAAAGAGGCAAAATGTGAGTGTAGAAAATGCCTTTGCCTTCTAAAAACATCTTAAAGGTGAAGTTGTAAGAAGAGACTACCTGTGAGAAGTACACAATCATCAGCGAGAGCCTTCGGCGAGTCATCTAGTTAGAAGACCAGCGTGAAGAAGCCCAAAACAATACCAGCGAGTCATATGAGAAGAATAGATGAGCGGAGTAATGCCAGCAAGCGAGGGACGCACCAGCGGAAGTAGTTGAGAATTAGTTGAGCACTTATAACTCGTCAGAACGGATATAATGTCAGAGTTGACTCGTTGACTCAGTGGATTCCTCGTCAACATTCCTTATCCACAAGAAGACTTGGCCGCCAAGACTTGCTAGAAGAAATACCAGCTCGGCGATACAGTCTATCGGCGAGTGGAGACAAATATGTGTCATATAGTCATTGTTTGTATTAGCTGCTGTCCACTTTATAAACCTCTATAAATAACGAAAGAACCCTTTGAGAAAAGGGTTGGACATTTCTTGGCCTGGTCTAGAAAGAGGAATACTGATTGTCTACTTGCTCTCCTTAGCCCAGCACTGATATTAGGGTTCTTAGGTGAGAGATCAGACTTATAAGATTAGCAAGGTGAGAGTTGTAATCATACTTATTCTAGTGGAAACCCTTGGATGTAAGCCTCATTAATGAGGACGAACCAAGTAACATCGCTGTCAAGTATCTCTAACCCTTCACTCTTTATTATCTTGTGTATGTATGATTCTGTGTATGCTTGTGTATGATTATTTGGGTGTACTGTCTAAGATCTACCCTTGGGATTTTAAACAGTTACAAGGCCCCAGAGAACGACGAAAAAGGGCGGCAGCCGAAGCTCAATCAAGCCGAAACTTTGGAGACTATTCGAAGCTGGTCTAACAGTCAAATCTAAAGGAAACAAAGAGAAAAAGCTGAGGCCGACAATAAAAGGACGACGAAAAATCACGAGCATGTCAAGGCAGCCCGAAGATATGACTAAAGAATGGATGAAACACCAGTGGAGTACAAAAGCTAAGGATGTGCGCTCGTCACCAACCATCTCAGGAGAAAGGCGACGAGAAGCAGCAGTAACAAAGAAGAAGCAACGCAAGAGAGAAACATGAATGAAAGGATCATGGATCAGCTATCAATCCTAATCTTGAAGCAAAAGGTGCACGACGACATTTTAAGCACCTTGAGCCGTGAAAGTCAGAACTCAGAAGAAACGAAAAATAGCAAAGGAAACACTAGGGAGTCCCAGGAGGAAGCCCCAAAGACAAAAAAAGCCAAGGAATCAAGTACATTATTACAAGTATAAAATGAGTCAAACTTCGGTGTTGGCTATGGAAATAAGGACTGATATGCATACCAACGAAGGAGAATTACGTGTGATCGAGAAGAAGAACTCCAGGTCGGAAGGGGAAAGCGAAGCCTCACAGACAGCGAGCAGTGAGTTTGCACCAAGGATAAACAAGCGCGCTGCGGAAAACCACCGATTGGAAACAAGGGGAAAGAAGCTCAGACAAAGGAAGACGTTGTCAGGAGATAACGAGAAAAAGAGAGCACCCGAGGTGATGTACTCAGACCTCGTTGTACTACCATCGGAGATACTCAGAAGAGAAGAAACATAAATTACTTCACCTACCCATCCACAAGGAGAAAACAAAGAGAAGAAACAGTTGGTCACAAAGATTACTGTGAATATCACCAAACACGAGGGCATACAACTGACCACTATAAACATCTTCAGAACACAATCAAATGATACATAGGTCGAGGAGAATTTGGCCAATACAGAGTAACAGCGCGAAAGCCTGCGGGAAATTTGAAGAATACATGAGATGACTACCAAGAAGCCAGAAGTAGCGAAGTGTATTTATATAAACAAAAAGATACAAGTATAACAAAGAGCTAGGAGATGGCGGTGCCCATTGAGCCTCTGGTCATAACTCTACCATCCATGGGCAAAGTATAACGAAGGTACTAATCAATGAAGGCAGCACCCATAATATCTTGTTCTACAATCAGTTCTTGCAAATGGGGTACAACGATGAACATATGAGCCCATCAACGACGACCATTTACGACGCATATGGGACCATTCGGTTACCAAGGGGAGAAGTAACCCTGCAAGTGGATATAGGACCAGTAAGGACATTTGCAAAATTCTGCATTATCGAAGAGCTGGGAGGAGAAATCCCACCACATCACCACCACTTGAAATTTCCAACACCTTACGGAGAAATGGAGATTCGCGGAGAATAGAACTATCGAGGCAAAACAAGGCCAAAGTAACGAAGCATCCAGGAAGGAAAGAAGAACGTTAAAGTAAAGACACCACCAAAGAAGCAGGATAAGTAGAGCACCAGAAGACAGGAAGACCAGAGGTATGATCACCATGGAAACTATGATACTGCGAGGTGGAAACAAATCTTTTGGAAATTCACAAATCTCAAAGTAACAACAACGTACGCGCAATAGAAAAATTGCCAGCAGCCTAAGCGCAACAGAAAAATTGACATAAACAAGGAGCAAGGCCTAAGGTACACAAGTCATATCTAAGATCCTCGTAAATGGTCGAGGCGAAAAGTAATAATCCCGATGAAAGAGATAATCATACGTCGTAAACTGTGGGAAAGCATATGTCCCGAACTAATGCCATAAATCCCCTCTGGCCCAGGGTGATGGGTAGGTAGTGCTTAGTTCAAGAAAACATGGGTAAACACACTTACCTAAGGGGAATCTGGTTCCTATCAAACTGCAAGGGTCAAAACAGTAGCCCAAAGTTATGATACGTTAACTAAAATTATCTATCTTAAACAATTGCAAATTCTAAACATCAAAATGAATATATCCATAAAAACGAGGTGATCCCAATCACCAAAATACGAGGAAAAGGAGATAAATGAACGAAGATATCCTGGCCATCACAACGAAGTCAACAAAAGAAAAAATTACAAGTGAACGAGGCCATCCCCGTCACCAAAATAAAGTCAATGTCAAAAGATGAGAAGCGAAGCAATCTAGCATAAGTCAAGAAAGTTAAAATTATAAACGAGCGAGGCAACCCTCGCCACCATGATAAAGTTCAAGAAAAAAAAAAGATCAAGCATCAGGAACAACCACTCGGGGAAACTTCAAATTAAGGCCAGGATTCACCTTGTTAACATGATTCTCGGCATCCCCAGAGGTGTTATTAACATACACAACAGACTCACGAGCGTACTGACGACCCAGTTGAACAGCACGAAGAGACACTTCTTGAGCCACCCTCTCCTCAAATCCATTAAGCTGACTTCGGAGTTGATTAGACTCCGCCACCAATTTCTCACGAAGATTGAACGTAGAAATAACACCTTCTTTTTCCTTTAAAGCACCCCCCGAAGTCACTACTTTTCGATTGAGTTCATCCACCTGAGAACGAAGCTTATCCATCTCTTCCTCCAAGCCTATAAGAGAAAGAAAGCAGGAAGTTACAAAAACTAAGTCAGAACAAAGATAGCAGAAGAATATAATACACGACCTAAGATACCTTCGACATGAATCTGAGATAACTCAAGATTATGTTTGTCTTCAATGCGAGTAGAATCAACCGAGAATACTCTTCGGACACGTGTTCATACTTGGTCTCTAAATCCTTCAAGTTAGAATATTATAGAGACCCTACTTCGTCACGCAAATAACGATTTGATATATCAAGATCGTAAATCCTTTTATTAAGATCCATAACAAGTGAAACGAACTTTCTCAATTTGTTCTTTAAATTGTTTCACCTCCAGATACAACGAATTTCAGTCGGCAGTAACATTTGCTGAAGACTTGTGCAGAGCTTCTAATTCTTCATGAGCATTATTATTTCTCTTCTCTTGGAGATCTGCACGAAGTTCCAAACTTCGAATTTCCTCTTTCATTTTCGAAATAAGCTCATCTTTTGCTTTTATTAGCTGATCGGGAGAATACTAAAGCCTATCAAGCTCCCCTACTACTTCGGAATAATGAGAACAAGATAATTCCAATTGGGTCTCAAGACTACGATTCAAAACTAGGTAATTATCAACTTTTATCTGAGAATAGCACAGGTCAGATCGAATCTTCTCACATTCAACACGAAGGTCTTCAAAATGAGAACTAGGGACTGATAGCAAGACTAAACCCTCAACAACACGAAGTACAAATTAAAGAAAAAGACAACAAGACAAGAATAAGGGGGAAGAAACAAACTTACCCTTACCTTTTTCAAATTCTTTAGGCAACAAGGACTCAGCTGAAGACCGAGCTTTCTCAACATGATCCTTGACAGAACGAGCATCTCCCAAATCCTTCTTCAAATTTAGCAACTCTTTCTCAAGATCAGCCACCTTTGATGCCGAAGCATCACCTCGATGAGAATATTGAAGTTCATTGAATTGCTTCACCGCAGCATCACGATCAGAGATAATCTGACCAGCATAAGTCTCAAGCCTTGCACACTTGTTCTCGTAAAAGCTAATCAACAAAAGAAGAACATTGCACATACTGCGACAACTGCACGAAGGAAAAAAAGAACATTGTTAAGATCAATTCATATACAAAATCAGGGGAACTGTGTGTAAAATTAGCACTATATGCCATTTACATTGATCTCAAATGTCTTGTTGATGATCCTGGTTTGTGCTTCTCAGAAAGAATATCAGATCTCTCTGCTTCACCGTACGTTCCAAGCATAAAAATGACAAAACCAAGAAGAGATCATCATTTATATAGTACGGGATTTAAAGAGCAAAATATTCACCTTGTATCATGTCTTATTCATCCTGCATTGTAGCATAAAATTACATTTTAGCAATAGGATTATAGGAACAAACGGCTTCCAACAAATTAAGAACCAAAAAATTATATCTAAAATTGTTTCTTCTTTCTTGGAATTAGTCAGATTCTTAATACATATTTTTTTAAAAGCAGTTAGTATGGGAAAACAAATATGGAACACCACCTCTCAACAATATTTGAGCGACTGACTCAACAAAGACAACAGTATTTGCAAACACCATAGGTCAACCAATCCATTCTCATACTTTAAACCTTACTCAAAAGTTTATAAGCTCATCTACTTGAATATAAACTGCAACTTAAATCCATCTTTGCTCCAGTTTGAAGTCACGCATAAAACAACCAAGATGATTATGTGAATCATCTAAATATGTCACAGTTGATACAGTGCATAGACATGAAATAACCTCGGACAATAACAATTAGGATCAATAAGATTTGAAAAGGTTTGCAGCAAAAATTGGATCCAGGAATTAATCAGATAATAGGTTGCAATATATTCTACATTTAATTTTCATGTAGTATTGATCTCAATATTAGACAAACATTAGTCTATGCAGAATATGATGGAACAAAAGATGACCATGTGAGAAAGGGTTATAACTTAAAAACATGAATAATAGATTGTTTAGTTGTCATATTTTCAAATTTAGTTTGACTTGACGGTCAATGGCTAGTCCAGGTATAAACCTTAATTTTTCGAATATTGGATACCAACAATATGTGTTAGACATTTGTTGGGTACCAATCGTTTTTTTTTTTTCAAATGAAAAATTTACATTAAAGGAAAAAGAAACCAGATCACTGGGGGAGTTACATATTCAGGATCTCCTCCCAATTGTGAATAACTTGAGTTGCAGTTACATGCTTAAAAGTTTCCTTGTTACAACACCAAAGAAAAATGGTCTGTTTCATAAAATTATCAAGTCTGTAACGTCTTTCAGTCTTGCTCCATAGACACGGTTGTTCCTTTATCGCCACAAGTTCCAAATGATGGCATACTGTACAATAACATCAAATTCTTTACTCCTTTCTCTTAACATGCTGTAATCCCACTGTTCAAAACAAAGCTCAGTTCCAACAGGCATAGTCCACGCTATTCTGAATGCCTGAATGAAGTATCTCCACACTTCATGACTGTAAGTACAATGGAGCATTAAGTATTCTGCAGTTTCTTCGTGTGTATTGCATAAAACACACGCATCTGTTGGCAGGTTGATGCCTCTATTGCGTAACATAACTCTTGTTGGGAGAGAATTATGAAAGATTACCCATGCCAAGAAGCTTACCTTATGGGGTATTTCTTTATGCCATAAGAACTTCACGAAACTACGTTCCTCAAAGTCTCCAGCAAGCAATTCATAACATTTTCTTGACGTAAAATCATCCATGATTTTCACTGAATCCTCCCCTTCCTGGAATATTGGCACTGGAGCATCCCTTCAAAGAAGATCCCACTCCAGTTTTTCATTCGCGTTCAGTCGCCTTCCAAACTCACAGTTCCATCTTCCGTTGCAGACCATGTCCACCAGTGCCACATTCTTCTTCCTACAAGCCTTATATACAACCAGAAATAACTCTTTCAGACACATAGAACCAACCCACCTGTCATGCCAGAAATTGACTGCAACTCCACTTTTAATCTCGAAACGTGAGTGCTTTTGTATCGCTGGAACAACTCTTAAGACGTTTTCCCACGAACTTTTGCATTGCGAAGAACCATCATCAGTAGGCAATAGAAAGTCATCATTCACCTTGAACTTTTGTTGAATTATTCTCCTCCATAATGTTGTTTTGCACTTTGAATATCTCCAGACCCATTTCGCTAAGAGAGACTTATTAGTTAGCCTCAAAATCCTAAGCCATCTTTCTATTTCCATCCACAACACCCCATATGAAATTTCTCATCAATTTAACCATCTTCTTATCTACTTTGACCGGTAAATGAAACAAGGTGAGGAAATAAACTGACAAACTTGAAAGCCAGTGCTTTATAAGTACCAACCTTCCCGCTTTATTGAGGAACTTCTTCTTCCATGATGCGAGCTTTGACTGCATTCTCTCTAAGACAGAATCCCATAAAGAAATACACCTTGAATCCGCACCAACAGGCATGCCTAGATATTTTATGGGTAACCTTTCAGTTTTGCATCCCAACTCTCTAGCCATAGTGTCTATAACTTCATCCGCTCCTACGCTTATCATAGTACTCTTTTCTAAATTCAACTTCATCCCTGTAAGAGTCTTAAAGAGAGAGAGGATAATGAAAAGTCTTTGCATCTCCTCCACATTTGCATCTATGAAAATTAGCGTATCATCCGCAAATTGTAAATGTGAAATCATAGTACCTTCTTCTGCTACCTTAAACCCATGTATTTGCCCTTTTTCAACTGCCTCATTCATGAGTTTAGAAAGTATCTCAACTACCAGCAAAAAGAGATAAGGGAAGAATGAGTCTCATTGCCTTAAACCTTTTGAAGGTTTAAATCTCTCAGTAGAAGCTCCATTCACAAGCACAAAAACTTGAGGAGAAGTTACACACCATCGCATCCAAGCTATCCACTTATCTCCAAAACCATGCTTATGTAAAATACAGAAGAGAGATTGCCAATTGACATTGTCAAAGGCTTTTTCCATATCAATCTTGCACAATATGCTCGTCTTTTTGTCCCTAAGTCTGCTGTCAACACACTCACTGGATATAAGAACACCATCAAGTATTTGCTTCTCATGTATAAAAGCGCCTTGATATTCAGAAATAAGACTAGGCGTGACCATCTTCAATCTCTCTGCAAGAACTTTTGAAAGAATTTTATATGCATTGCTTATCAAACTCAAAGGTCTGAAATCTCTAGAAGTGCAAGTATCTTCCTTCTTAGCAATGAGAGTGATGAATGAAGTGTTAATCCTCCGACCAATAGAGCCATATTTATGAAAATCATGAAGCATATTCATGAAATCCGCCTTTATAGTATGCCAACACTTCTTATGAAATTCCGCTGTAAAGCCATCCGGGCCTGGTGACTTGCAATTGCCAAGTTGCATGCATAATCACATTCCAAACTTTCTTTTCCGTGAAATTCCTCTCTAACCAAGTCTTATTTTCTGCTGAAACTTCAGGAAAATAAAGAGCATCCATTGTCGACATCACACTCCCATTATCTGTAAACAAATTTATGAAGTAATTCCTCAAATCGTTTTTTACCAATCGTTAAATAGTCCAAAATATTTGGCTCCACTGTAGCAACAGTGATACTCTTCTGATTTTAAAACGGCATGTAAAAAAAAAATACTCAAACTCTCTGGCCTCTTATGTTTGCGGCTATGCTCACCGCATAAAGTAACCAGGTAGCTCAGGGTGGGGTTGTAGGCTATGATCATTCTAAATCTCTGAATCTCGAGTCCAATTTGCCTCAGATCATACTCTCTAGTCTCTAGCTAATTATTATTTTATTTTTTTTGCTTTCTGGGACTCTAGCAGCTAGTTGATACATGATACGTAAGGAGGTCAATTTTTTTTTTTTTTTTAATGTGGGTCTTTTCTTTATTAACAGAAGATTCAGCGATAATTCTTTATATCCCGGGGAGAGAAATCCCGAAAAAATCCCGTGTCTCACATTAATAGTGGGCCCCCTGCTAATCCTAATTGGTGGGGCCCACACATCCTAATCTAAACTCACACCAACCGTTAGATCCCCTCCCGGGATTTCACACGGTATTTCCTACGGTCAGTATAGCATTACTGGAAGATTCAGAACAAGTAGTAACTAGACTTCTATCCCCTCTCTCTTATATGGACTCAAATTTTGGTTTTGGATATTCGCCTCATGTCGACCGATAAGCATAAGAGTCAGCCACCGCCAATGATAAATACGTACATATCCATATGATTGTGTCAGGGACACTTCTGACATTTCAACTCAAATGGCGGCAAATCCAGTTGTGGTTGTGTCTTTTGTTGTTGGTGACTTGGTGTTGTTTGGTGCTCTGTCAAGTGACTGAGTTTTGAGTGAAGCCAGGCTGGCGAAGTATTTTCTTAGAAGATATGATTGGACGGGGGTCCCACTCATTAGTCCTCCTGTCACCCACATGTGCTCACTCTCTCTCCCTCTGCTCTAACTATGTTGTTTCCGCACCTCTATTGATGACTTACATTCGATCAGAGACAGTGACACATGTCTCTAATGGACACAAAAATCCTTTCTTTGCGGAGACTTCCATTCAGGAGTGTTTCTCCAGCAGGCGACTAATAATTCAATTATGTTACATATTCACACCCATTATAAACCTGGTGTCGTTATGGGCTACCTAAAAGAATTTGGGGCTACCTACCGAGTAGTTGTAATAGAAGCTACCGAATATATTTTGCACTACTTGATAGCTTGAAAAAGTAGCCCCAAATTCTTTTAGGTAGCCCCTAATGACGCAAAGATAATAAAGTTTCCTGGTTAAAGAATTACATTTTTTTAAGAAAAAAAAATATCTTTGATTAGTATTCTAAACAATTTATAACATAAAAACCTTTAAAAAAAAATTATAACATAAAAATTGTTTAAACAGTTGTGTTGCAATCACAACGGGAACCTGAATCGGTAATTTTTTTTATTTTTTTATAAAAGGTTATATGTAAAATTTGGACTTTATTTTATGAAAAGAAATCCACTATCTACAAGCTCAGGTGGTTGGATGATTAAGAAAGAAAAAAAAAAATTCTCTTATCTCGATACTAAAGAGTTCCGAACTCAGATCGCTGGTATCATCACTGAATGACTTTACAATTTTATAACAATGACCCATAATATATATATATATATATATATTTTTGACAATTGTCTAAATTTTGGACTTAATGTCATGGGAGTGGGGTATTAGCAATGAACTTCCAATTTTAAACTTCTTTCCAAATAAAACTACGGGAATTTCTTCGGTCAAAACACAAACTAATGCAAAATGAAAAATAAATAAATAATAATCAGTAAATAATAATTACCAAAACAAATTAAAAAGTTTGAACACTAAGGGTATTATTGTCATCAAGAACATAAAAATGGGGTGGAAAAATAGAGAATTTTCAGCAGTGGTAGATCTACAAAACTATACATGTTTTCAGCTCTAAAAACTCTTCACCTTCTCTCTCTAGATTTTGAGAGAGAGGTGTGGAAATGTTCTTCTTAATCACTTAATAAATTTATACAGAGAAAGAAAGAAACAAACGGAAATTAGTAATACTGGTAATGGATGTTATTTTCTGTTATTAATTCATTCATATTGATTTTGTTGATGTTTATTGATTGATTTTTTCTGAATTGAATTTGATGTTTATATTGATTTTATGTTCGGGTTTCAGTTGTTTGTTGAAATTACTGACTGAAAAGATGATGAGAAGAAGAAGACCGACTACTATCATGACAACAAGGCTAGTAAGTACGTTGGTTTATTTCATTTTATAGAAAAGATTCAATTTTTACATCTCAATTATCATATCTGATTGTCAATTATGATTCTCATAAATTCCAAAACTTCGGTTTTTATATGTTTGTGTTTGGTAGAATCCAAGAATGAGTATCTGTGAATTTGCTATTTTTGAGTGTACTTTCTCCTGTGTTCAATTGAGCCATTTCTTAATGTGTAATTATAGTTTTTTGTTTGCGTGGAATTCAATCTTGTGGTTGTCTTATAAGTAATTGTTTTCTTGCATTATAGGTGAAATTTCTATTGGTTCTAGCACTTAGTAACGTTATTGGAGTTAATGGAGAACGGGATGATGGGCACTGCAAGTTGGGTACGGCTTTAGTGCCAAGACCTCACAGTGTGTCTATCTTGGAGTTTGGAGCTGTTGGGGATGGAAAAACACTGAATACTATTGCTTTTCAAAATGCTATCTTCTATGCTAAGTCGTTTGCTGATAAGGGCGGTGCTCAACTATATGTACCATCTGGGAGATGGCTTACTGGAAGCTTCAATCTCACTAGCCACCTCACACTCTTCTTGGAAAGAGGCGCCTTCATCCTTGGAACTCAGGTCTTTATCTTATTCTAGCTCACAAGTTTTCCCTTTTGCTTATATTTGTTATCCACCATTCATAGAATGATTAGTACATTGTTACACTGTAAAATCCAATTCGTAGCGGCAATTACTTTGCTGCTCCACAGTAATTTTTGTGACATTTTTCTTGCACGAGTAACTTTCCTCGACATCAACGGTACATACCAAAACAGTGATTCCCTTAATATGTTTGTATGTATGGGTCAAAGAAATTATGTTTCTCAATTCAATGTACCCCATGCTTAAATGGTTTGCCATCTCTTCTCATGACTTATCAAACAATTTTGGTAAGCTTGTATCTCAGTGTTACGTATCACTAGGAGCAAGCACAAGATTCCTATTTGAGTTTATATGGTCTTTCTGTTAGGTTGCCTGTATTCTGTTAATGACCTTTGTTGCTACAGGACCTGTTGCATTGGGGTATTATTGATCCATTGCCCTCATATGGTAGGGGAATTGAACTTCCAGGCGGTAAATATACCAGCTTGATAACGGGATACAATTTAATGGATGTGATAATAACAGGCAAGTAATAACATTTCTCCTAATTTCTAGTTTTTCATGATATAATGAACCTTCATTGTTTTCGTAACCTTCATTTTTCTGTATAATAGCTTATCTTAACTCGCCTTTCTCACATAAAATACTTGCAACCATTAACTGTGCAGGTGATAATGGAACAATCGATGGCCAGGGTTCTGTTTGGTGGGAATGGTATAATTCACAATACCTTAATTATAGCCGCCCTCACCTTGTGGAGCTAGTCAATTCCAGTGACATTCTAGTCTCGAACCTAACCTTCTTAAACTCTCCTGCTTGGAGCATCCATCCTGTCTATTGCAGGTAATATGTTTAATTTTTCTGCTGGTTACTGAACCACATTCAAGTTTTGAAATTATTTTGAGTGAATAAATAATTGGACCTCTAAACGTCCGTCTGTCTGGTTGTCTGAAATGCAGTAATGTACGAGTTCATAACATAACAATCCATGCTCCATCCGATTCCCCTTATACGTATGGCATCGTCCCAGGTTTGTCTTCTAAATTCGGTTTTGACTTTTGGTTGGGTACTAGGAGGAAACTTTTGGTGTCTTATATCTTTCATGCAAAGCTCTAGTTTTGTCTGAGTCTGATATCTTACGTAACACTCTCTGACTTTTCTTTTCAGATTCTTCTGATAGTGTATGCATTGAGAACTGTACCATTAGTGTGGGTTATGATGCCATTGTGCTCAAAAGTGGTTGGGATCAATACGGCATTGCATATGGTAGACCGACCACAAATGTCCAGATTAGAGATGTTCACCTCCAAGCATCTTTAGGCTCTGGTCTTGCATTTGGGAGTGAAATGTCAGGCGGCATCTCTAACGTACGTGCAGAGCTACTTCACATTCATGACTCATATACCGGGATCAAATTCAAAACTACCAAAGGAAGAGGGGGTTACATGAAAAACATACTCATATCGGACGTGGAGATGGCAAACATTCACAATGCAGTTGAAGCTACAGGTCAGTATGGGTCCCATCCTGATGATAGTTTTGATCCTAAAGCTCTACCATACGTAGGTCACATTACGTTGACCAACATTGTCGGCACAAACATTACTGTCGCTGGAATCCTAGATGGAATTCAGGAATCTCCCTTTACTTCCATCTGTTTTTCCAATATCACTTTATCTATGAATAGCAATACTTCCTCTTCTTCTTCCACGTATTGGGTTTGTTCAAACGTTTACGGATATTCTCAATCCGTGTTTCCTGAACCATGCCCAAACCTCCAGAACCCATACTCGCATTTTACCTCAGCTTGTTTTTCATTCATTCAACTTGATTCTCGTGCTTCTGAAGTATTGTGAGATCATATTCACTATCATTCAATCAATTCCTTTGTACAATGAAATAGTCTCAAATTCAACTTCCAAAAAAGAAAAAGAAATACAGATATCATCCAATACTTGTTTCCGTGGAATTTCAGTTTCTTCATCTGTACAGCCTCATTTCTTCATTGTTGTGTAATGAAAAGTTTTGGTAGTGTTAGTAAAAAAAACAATGTGATATTTGAGTTTATTGCTTTTGTTGATTTATTTTTTTATAACTTAAAATTGTAATTGAAAGAATGATGGCAATAATAAAGGAAGAAGAGGTCAAGAGTTGTACCGGTTCTTTGTGGGGATATTTCTGCTCTCGCGCTCGGTATCTAGTGAGTATTTGAATATAAGAATGACAAGCCTTTGTCCATGGGATGATGATCCAAATGCTAAATGCTGAGAAGATAATACACTGGATTCCAGAAATTATCATGGCAAGTAGTATAATCCAATGTTGTCTGGATTCCAGAAATTATCATGGGTGTTATATCAATAACCCTAAACCTCTATCGGCTAAGGTGGTGAGGTTTATATACTACTATGGGATTTGGATAGCTTTGAGCTAGGTGTTCAGGTTGTCAAGGATAGAGTTCCAGTATTTCTGTATTCAATCACTACTACAGTACTACCCTCTTATTCGTAGAGCTTCTTTAACTTGGAACTCCAGTGCAAGTTCTCCACTGATTCAGAGCTAGAATATTCAAGAAAACATTAACTAGATGGTTTGGCTTAGAGACAATCAAGATATATATGGGCTGTTCACTGTTAGCTCTACCTGCACCATCTTCCAGAGCTCATCTCTTTCTCTAGAAATGTATCAATGCATCTTTCTGATTGACTGTCCTCCATAAACCAGTTAGCTATCATGGCTAGCTGAGCAAACCCCTCCTATCAGTTATTTTCACTGAAAGAGCCCTTGTTGGCAGAGAAAGCAACCGTTGGCTTTTGGAACACAAACAAGTATATACTGATTGGCCTAACGCCTCATGAATAGAGAGAGGAATACTGAAAATAGAAGAAAAGAAAGGAGACTGCACAACATAGGATTACCCAACTGCTGATCAGTAAAATAAACTGACTTTTTTTATTAGGGAAAAATGAAAATTGAATGTCTGAGAGAAGAAACAAAAAGGGGTTCACAATGCAGCATAATCCAAAATGCTAAAAAAATCCCTCCACATGAAAAAGTTTAGCAGCAGGTTAATTTATCTTCAGCACATAAGCATACATTCTGCGCACAATCCCTCCACATGAAAAGCTAATCAGCAGGTGACTTTTACATTGCAAAACCATCTTCCTATATTCTGCACAATCCTTCCATATGAAAAGCTAAGCAGAAGGTGGTTTATATGTTTTCAGCACCATCTTCCTGTATTCTGCTCAATACCCCGAGATAAAGAACCAAGTTAGTACAAACACAACGAACTTTCAACGGAAACTACAATGAATCCAGCGAAAACCATAAACAATATTAAGTTTTGTTTGCCAACCTTCTTGATTAGTCCAAAGTGCTGCTGCTTGAGTGTTGAGAGGTGAGCTTGTATTTGGTTCTGCACAAACAATGGTTAATCTAAATTAGTATACATACAATGTAGAACTTAATTGGAATAATACAGAAACCTATATGGAAAGTAGTAATTACCTCCAAGCAGACTTTGGATAGATAGCAGTATTGTTCTCACATCATATGCAGATGACCATTTATCCTAAAACCAAAATGAAACATCAGATTCTGATTTAATTTGATCAGACTCAAATACCTAACTCAAACATGTGAAGTACATGCCCTAGTAGCAACTCTATACTCATGTAGTAATGTCAACATTATATAACCTATTGAACTAAATGAGAAACCTTCAAACAGTAAAAGAATGACAAATTGTAAACTAAATCAGAATGACAAATTGTTTATGCAGCGCAGGGTAATGTACCTGCAGTATGTCCAAACAAATGTTCCCACACACATCCACATTAGGATGAAAACACATTGTTTCAAATTTCACTTTGGGAGATTTGAATGGGTAATCCACAGGGAATTGAAGAGATAGTTTGTATTCAGTTCCTTCAAATGCAGTGTCCTTGCTTCCACAGATTGTTCCTTTCCAAATGAATATGTTGTCTTCCTCTGGGAAAGCAGATATCCCTGGAGCTCCACTCATCTGATATGTCAACATTTAGCAAACACATGAGCTTTAAATTGTTAATCCCAGGACACAAAAGAGAGTAAAAAAGAATAAGACTGATCTTACCATTAAAGACATTAGTTCAGATTGCAACCTGTTTTAAAGAAATCAGCAGTAAGATTATGTTAGACAATCAGCATTAATTACTGCCTCAAATTTAGATAAGAAAACCAAATCAAAATATAATCATTGTAATGCTTAAGATAAGATATAAGACACATTCAAAACCCAACAGTTTAATTGGTTGTGGTGGTGGTGCGTGGCTGGTGTTCGTGGTGGTTGGTGGTGGGTGACAGTTCAGTTTGCATCGACCACCACCACACACCAACCATCGCAACCAACACCAACCCACCATCACCACGAATCCAAGCGAGGAAGGCTATTCAGATGTGAATCTAGGTCAAAGAAACCAAACCAAACCCTATTCAAAAAAACCCATACTCGATGAATTCACCAGAGAGATCCAATTGAAGAATAAATGTTAGAATCCCAAAATTAAAAAAACCCTAATTCTGTAGGAGATACAATTGTAAACCCCCAAGATTTAAAAAACCCTAATCTCTGTAGGATCCGATTTAAGAATCTAAAACCCTAATTCAGAGACACAAAAATCAAAGAAATGAAAACAGGAATTCACTAATTATAAAATCCCTAGTTAAAGATGAGAAATTTATACCTTTTGAGAACGGATTGGGTATCGACAGTCTTGGTTAACGAAACGGGTTGTTTAGAAGATGTGGCCGTGACAGTAGTAGGAGGAGCCGCCATTGCAGAAGGTGTATTATCTTGAGTTTCAGAATACTGATGATGATTGATGGTGGCAGTAGTCATCTTTTTTACTGAGATCTAAAAGAAAAGGGGTTATTGAAGAACAAAATTTTGGAAAGATCTCCAAGAAACCCTACGGAATGAGAGAGAGAAAGAGAGAGATGAGATTTAGAAGTGTGAAAGTGATGAATAGGGGGAGTGATTTAAAGGCGTTCAAAGAATTTGAACGTTGTGAATCTTAACACCTCAACGGCTAGTTATTATTTTTTTTTGCTTTTAAGAAATTCCTTTTTTTTTTTTTTGATAAGAAAACTCTTAGATTACTAGAAAAGGGAAAATACATTTGGTTC
>JAJJMA010187129.1:0-20674 GCA_023529015.1 Papaver nudicaule | reverse complement strand
GTGTTCGCCTTCATGCATCTCCTTGAGTATAGTACTCGTCTCAGGATCTGCCAAGCAGCGTAATAAATCCCCACCAAAGCTTTCGCGATACAGAATTCCTTCGTGAAAGACGAACCTCGCCGCTCGCCTTTTCAGCCTTTCCGCATCTTTCTTCTCAGCAGGTAGGACATGGTCCCGGAGATATTGGATGTAAGGTTCACGCCAATCTCCGACGGGATGTAACATCAAGGCTTCTGAATGATGTACAGCAGATTGGCACTTACTGCAAGAGCCTTGTATTTTTCTGGATTGAGTTTCCATGGTGGGCCAGTAGTATCCCAACCGTTGGAGTCGTCTGTATAAAGTGACCACTAGACTTTGTCCACAGATTTCCTCGTGGACGCGATGGAGTCGTTGTTGGGCCTCGATATCTCCAAGACATCTAGATAAAGATCCATCTGAATTCTTATGGTAAAGAATTCCATGTAATAAGAAAAAGTTCTTCAGGTCTTTGAGACGAACTTTCCTTTTTGGTGATGATTGAGTGAGTTCATCAATGACAGGTGTCCTCCAATCATGTACCGCTGGCTCGCCAGTTTGTGCTAACCAAGTCGATGAAAGAGTACGCTTATGCACGGTGAGAGTCGTTTCCATACCTTCAAACTGTAACTTTGAAGCCAATGTTGAGAGACAATCAGCATGCCTGTTGTTAGTTCGACCGGTATGAACGATAACAGCTTCAGAGAAACGAGTTAATAGTCTATGTGCTTCAGCGCGAAAAGGAGCTAAAGTGACTTCCTTCAATGAGTAAACACCATTCATTTGATTCACCAATAGTTTGGAGTCACCCCTAATCTCCAAATTGGTAGCTCCCGCTTGTTCGGCCAACGATAATCCAATCAGGAATGCTTCGTACTCCGCTGAATTGTTAGTACATCGGAAGTCTAATTTTACTGAGTGTGAGAATACCTCGCCGGTAGGAGAAACCAATACTACTCCAGCTCCTCCAGTGTTGTTGCTTGGCGTAGCGGAGCCATCGAAGTATAATAGCCAAGTATCCTCTTTGACTAGGGATATTTCCGGGAATTCTCCAGGTACATCTTCATGCAGGGCGGTGGTATCTTCTCCAGGGAAGGCTGCAAGAAGATCTGCGACAGCTTGGCCTTTGATTGCCTTCGGAGCCACACAAGCGATATCAAACTCCGACATCTGTAGTAGCCAACGTGCTGGCCTTCCGAGTAAAGCCGGTTTTGACAGGAGGAATCTTATGGGGTCTGCTTTTGTGATTAGCACGACCCTGTTTGATAAGAGATAATGCCTGAACTTCTGGATTGCGAAGACTAAGGATAGACATGCCTTCTCTACCTTCGGATAGCGGAGTTCAGCATTCTTCAGAGTACGACTAATGTAATATACTGGATATTCAACATTATCATCACCTTCTTGCGCGAGGAGTGCTCCAATAGCAGTGTCGCTTGATGACGTATAAAGAAGTAGAGGACGTCCCTGCACTGGTGCTTTCATCACTGCTGGTGATAGTAGTAATTGTTGGATCTTCCTAAAAGCTTCCTCTTGGACAGGAGACCATACGAAATCTGCTCCCTTCTTGAGTAGAGGGATGAATGAGACCACGAATTGTGCTAAGCCGGGAATGAACCTCCATATGTAAGAAACTTTCCCCATGAAGCTTTTAAGTTCTTTTACCGTCTTTGGCGGCGGCATTGTGGTGATTGCTTGCGTTTTGGTAGGGTCTACCTTGATTCCTTCTTCAGTTACTTGAAAGCCTAAGAACTTGCCCGAAGAAACTCCAAACGCGCACTTCAGAGGATTCATCTTCAATTTGTATTCTCTGCATCTGTCAAACACCTGTCTCAGTACGCCTAGGTGGGATGCTCGTGTTTTCGACTTGACCACAACATCGTCCACGTAGTCTTCAATTTGTTTATGCATCATATCATGGAATATTGATGTCATGGCTCGCTGGTAAGTAGCACCTGCATTCTTGAGCCCAAAGGGCATCATAGTATAATGAAAATTCCCAATTGGAGTTCGGAAAGCAGTCTTGCTCGCATCTGAATCATACATCTTGATCTGATTGTATCCACTGTACCCGTCCATGAACGAGAACATGGCATGACCGCAGGTAGCATCCACCAGCATGTCGATGTTGGGTAGTGGGAAATCATCCTTGGGACAGCATTTGTTTAGATCCCTGAAGTCTACACAACACCTGATTTGACCATTTTTCTTCTTGACTGGTACCACGTTGGCTAGCCAAGTAGGATGATGAATGGGTTTGATGAACCCTGCAGAGAGTAGCTTTTGAATCTCGATTTTGATTTGTTCTTCTATCTCATGTCGAAAATGGCGTGGTTGTTGTTTCACCGTCTTCGAGCCGGGTAGAATGTGAAGATGATGTGTCACCAGCTTGTCGTCTAGCCCGGGCATTTCTTCATATGTCCAAGCGAAAACATCCTGGTATTCTTTGAGAAGATTAACCAGGGCTCCACGCTCCTCTGCTGATAAGGATGAGCTGACAGAGATAGGTCTGGGGACCTCATCAGTCCCTATGTTGACGGTTTCAAGAGCATCAGTTGTGGAGTTGGATCCATCTTGTAGCTGTGGTGGAGCTTCCTGAATTTCTTCTTCTAAGGATCCTTCATTCTGATAACATTCTTCGATGCGGGGAGGTTTGTCGCCACCCTCCCCTGTTAATTGCTAACATTTCCGTCGCGAGTAGATGGTTCTACCCTCGGCATCGTATTGAGTAGTAAAATTATAACTTCTTTTGGAATAAGGTGATTCATGAGATATAATCGAACCATACCTAAGAAGTCCTGATGAAGTAGATGCGCCTTCCACGCTTTCCTCGATTGACGTGGGTGGTAGTAGCTTCTCGTCTTTGATAGAGTCCCACGCAGGTAGAGGAATGCTATAAACTTTGTTAGGCGGCTCTGGCGCGGCTTCTTTTGGTTCGAAGAATTCTGCTTCATATATTGGCGAATACGGAGATGCTGACGCCGCGACACGAATAATTTCTTTATCAAGCACCGCCTTCATACATTGGTGATAAGTAGAGGGGACGACTTTGTTGTCGTGGATCCAGGGGCGCCCCAATATCATGTGGTAATCAGGTTCTTTCTCGATGACATGAAACTTCACCCTTGATTGGATGGGTCCCACCTTGAGATCCAAGTTGACATACCCGTAGGTATTAGTCATGTATCCTTCAAAATCTTTCATTACAACAGGATGATGTACGATTTGATTTTTAGGAACCCTAGCGGTGCGCAGAGTCTTCAGAGTTATGATGTTGGCAGCAGCTCCAGTATCAATCAAGGCTCTTTTGAACTCCACGTTTTTGACGTGCGCCGTGACGTACAAAGCTCGATTATGTCCATCTTCGGCCATCATATCTTCTTCAGTAAAGGTAATATCCTTCACCATGGGCTCGGACGCGAGAGACATCTCTGAGACTTCTAGCGATGGTGGGGTTAAATTCGTGCTGAAAGCGATGCGGTTGAGAGCAGCAAATGTGTCTACCCTCTGTCCCCTCGAGAAATGTAATAATTCACATAAATTCTCTATTAAGAAACTAGCCTCTTGACTTACTGGTTTTTCATAGGTGGTGAAACTCTGGATGCGCCGAGGTGGGTTGGTGGCCTCATTGTGCGGGCCTTCAGTCCCCAGTCCCCTGTTGACAGAGTTATCTCCCATATCAGCGTATTGTCCAGCTATTACACGGAGTTGTTGGAACGTGCGGGGCCGGAATCTCCTCATTGGTTCTTGATGCCATGGCTCCATCCCTCCTATGCAAATCCCCACCAATTGTGATTCGTTCATCTCCTTGTTATGATAATCCAAAGCTTTGGCTCTGAACCTTTGCACGAAATCTTCGGGATCTTCCTCTTCTTCCTGATAAGTCTTTACCAGATCTGAAAGACTAACTTGGCTAGGAACGGGGGCATCATCTGCGGGAGCGACATTGATAGTGGCCCCCACAACATGAGGCGTGGTAGCAAGTGGCAGAGGCAAAATAGGGCCCAAACTAAGAGAATGGGTGATGGTAGGAGTGAAAAAGAGGAGATGGGTTGGGTCCCATTAGAGAGGGGACGCCATTAGGAGTGATGGTAGTCACGTTTTTGGTGGTGGGGCCAGCAGTGGCATTCCTGACATGATTGGTTGTCCCTGCAGCACAAGATAGAGACATGTTGGAGCAGGATAGGGATAAGGTGGACCCCTGCTGGACGTTCTGGAGAGATGAGGATGAAGTAGGCGTGGTGGATCCCACCAGAGGGGATGACACGTCCAAGGGAGAAGGGGATAAGGTTGGCCCCCTCTGAGTTGAGGCAGAGGCAAAATTAGGGTTTTGAGTAGTGATAGGGCTCACGGTTTGGGTTGGCCCCACTTGAGTTGAGGTGAATATGAGATTAGGGTTTTGGGACATGATGAGATCCACGTCTTGCATGGTGGGGCCAGCAGAGACTATGGCGCCACTAACCCTAGTGTTTGTTGCTCCACTCATAATGGATGAGGTTGTGGGACCACCGGTGATATTTGGAGAATTGGTATTCTCTGAACTCTGCCTCCTGGTTTCAACCATATCCTCTTAAAACTGAGATAATGACCTCCCACTGTGGTCGCCAAAATGTTTTAGGTATAAAACAAATAAGAGAATCTAAGGGGTAAAGTATGAAGTGTGATGATGTAATAAAAGATTGTGATGAATTCGAGAGGTCAAGATCGAACAAGACTCGCCTAAACCAAGAAATGGCCGTTCGAGTATTGCTTCAGTTACAAGAAGAGGATTTTAGGGTTGGTTTAGGGAGGGAAGCAGAGAAAGACGAGATCAGAGAATTGCTATGATTTTCTGTGATATTGAGATAAATATTGCTAGATAAGGATGAATATTCAGTTCTCACTAGATAATAAATGCTGAATGAGAAGAGTTTAATCAATTATCGATAAGATAGACTTGATTACCCTTGCACTGAACTTGTTTGAACTTATCTTGGATGAGATTGAGATGATTTCCCAACTGGTCGAGTGACCTATTTATAGCAATATATTCTCAACTGATCTCGTAAGAAGTGGAAGTAGTGGAAGAGTGGGAGTGAGGAAAGAGTGGGGTCAGTTGTTAAGAGTCTTGCGCCTAATATTAGGGAAGACTAACAACCCACTACCTTATCCCATCTTCTCAGCAACGTTCACACGACCTAGTTACCTTTCCCGTTAAGTGATTGTGTCGTTGCAATCACACGTGCCGTAGACCGCCAAACCAAAACCCTAAAGAATATCCCCCCATGTAACCAAATCTTGATTCTCGTAAGATTTGTTAAATATTTGTTTATTTGTTAAGTCAAAGTTGACTAGTGCAAGTCGTACCAATTACTGGTAACTTAGAACTTTGCGATAAGATAGAGATTAAGCGATAAGCTTTGAATATCTCTTTGAGATTTGGTTTAAGAATTGAGCCGGGCAATCGCCATTTAAACCAATAGATCTAAGGGTTGAGTTAGCAACCGCCATTTAGATAAGATAAGATAAGTCATCTAAGGGTTGAGCTAGCAACCGCCATTAGATAAGATAGGTCTAAGGATTGAGCTATGCAATCGCCATTTAGACCGAGAGGATTTCAGCAACTCTCTGTGGCAATAGTCAGGTAAATACGACTTTCGGTTTGCCATAAAATAAGGGAAATTAGTTTGTGGCATGTAATGCACCAATTCCCTGGATAATGAAGACATATGAATGCCCAAAATAATATAAGTCATAGCCATGAGCCATGATTAAGAATTATAGCACTGATTTATGGAAGCAAGTCCATAATCAGGAAAAACAGACGAATGATGCTATCACGGCGTAGCCATCATCAAGAATGCATAAGCATTGCCAATATAAGACCTAAAGATAGGCCACAATAATTATAATAAGCCATATTGCATGGTATAATAATCATATTAAGAAGTTAGGCATAGGGTACGAAGGACAAGCCAACATTTATGTTATTTTCAGATTTCTGTACAGTTTGCATGTTGTCCATTGGTAAAATCGCCCAGGCCAGCCTATATTAGGTAAAAATCTGAATTTTTAGTATGTTATAGGAAATTCACAGAGGAAAATATTTTGTGAAGGAAGCGCCTTCTAATTCCTCACGGATTGGGCTGTAAAAATCACGCCATGAAGAAATACGTGAGCTGAACTGCCAGATTTCCGAATTTGATTAGGAAACTAGAGTATTATGGACTTAATAAAATCCATAATCCTCTAGGATTTGGATCAGTGAGGCCCATAAATAGGGGGAGGCTAGGAAGAGGTGAACCCTAGCACAAAGGAGGCAAGGCTAGCCGTGAGGGGAAGAGAACAATCATGGACCTCCATAAGCACAATCGAGGGAAAACAATAAGACCCCCACGAATTAGGCGAGAGCCAACTATAAGGCCCCCATAAATTAGGCTAAGCATGATTATGAGGCCAACAATATTTGGCCAAGGCATAATCTTGGACCCCCAAGAGTTAAGCAAGGGTGATGCCATGGGCATCCAAAGATTAAGGCGAGCCATAAGTATGGACACCCAAAAACTAAAGGAGGGGACAGCCATGGGCGTCCAAACTCATGCCAAGGGAGGATGCGTGGGCACCTAAAGAAGAGGCAAAGCCAATGCCACGGGCCTCCAAGAGTTAGGCGCGGCCAATACCATGGGCATCCAAAGATGAGGCATGGCCAATGCCGTGGGTACCCAAAGATTGGGCATGGCCAATGCCGTGCATACTCAAAGTTTTAGGCGTGGCCAAATTTTAGGCTTGGCCAAAGTTTAGGCGTGGCCAATGTTTGGACATGGCCAACGCCATGCCTTATCTAAAGTCTAGGCTTGGCCAAAGTTTAGGCGTGGACAAGGTTTAGGCGTGGACAAGTTTTTTGGCGTGGCCAAGGTTAGGCATGGCCGTGACTTCTAAGGTATGCCAAAGCCGTGTATATCCAAGGCATGTCAAAGCCGTGCATATCCAGGCATGCCAAGTAGTGGCGTGCAGCTCTTAGGGCTTTGGCTAACTTGGCTAATGCGCATGCGTAGGTATTTTAATGCGTAGGCTAGGGACATGGACCATGCTACTAGGCTAGGGTCGCGAGATATTAAAATATGGCTAACGGCAAACCAAATATCTTATCCCTACTGTAAAAATAAATTCATACCTTATCTCGCGCTATTCCAGGATGCCAGAAGTTGATGCAAAATTACTCCTGTGACCTTGTCGCCAAAAACCACCATCAACAATAAGATATCAGAAAATATGGCTGGGGACTCCTCGCCACCGTCGATCTTCACTCCACCAAGTACCGATAGCAATACCGGCTGCCACGACCCAAAGAGAAACGTGAAGTACAACAGATACTCCCTTGTCTCTACCAAAGCGCTTCATCATCATGGAAGAGCCTACTCGACCTAACACAATCATCTTTCACAACCTAAAGCTAACTTAACAAAGTCTTTACCCATGTGTGTTTCAAGCGGCCGATTTTTGATCACTAAACTTGAAAACTAAGCTTGACATACCAATACTTAGTAAGGTTGACCGAGGCCTGCTCTAACAATGACCTTTTCATTAATCTTAAAATTTTGATCCTTATACCTCATGTATTCTCAGGCTTGCATATTTTATGGCATGTTACCAACTCATCTTCTTGTTGTCTTCAGTTTCCTCCCCCCCCCCCCCTAAAAAAAATAAAAAAATCTCATTATACTATTCAACTTATTTTCAACAGCAACATGCATATGCACCAAAGACATGAAATAAATTGGCAGACTTTCCAACGAAGTTTTAATCAAAGTTAGTCTACCAGCTTTATTGAGAAATTTTCTCTTCCAAGGTTCTAACTTTTCTTGCATCCTTTCCACAGTCACTTCCCACACAACAATATTTATTCTTGTTGCCCAATTGGCAAACCAAAACAAGTAGTTGGTTGTGTATTCACTTTGCATCCTATTTAGAGAAAGATCATTAACCACTAAGTCTGCACCAATACTAATAGATGAACGCCCCAGTAGGTTCGATTTAAGTCCAATGGGAACCTCAAACATAATCAATATTAGATGAAGCCTTCTAACCTCCAAAGAAATAGCATTCAGGAAACATAGAGCATTATCATCAAACTGAAACTGTGAAACCATAGTACCACCATCCACTACCTGAAAACAAACAAGTTTATTCTCACTGACAGCAACATTAAGGAGCTTTGAAAGAATTTCCACAACTAACATCAGAAGACAAAAAAGAAAAGAAAAAAGGGTGACATGACCACATAGTCTAAGTAATTCTTTTAGAAGGTTTTGTTAGAGCATTATGCTCAGTTGAACCCATTGACGTTAGTATGTCAAGCCGGTTGTGAAAGTTAGATGCCAACACTCAATACTTGGCTTAGTCTACTAATATCGGTTTCAGACTTGGATAGTTTAAGTGGTTGAGATCAGTTGAAGATGACCTGGAGATTGAAGATTGAATACCAAAAAAAGACATGTACGAGGCTATGAAGCACGGATATTTCAAAATGGGTGACGTATCTGTATCGATGTCGCATCTTGTTTGGATACTTGGGGATACTTGGGAATACGTATCGGATACTACATTTTACATATCCCTTTTTTTTAATTACCAAAAGGGTAGGGGATACTTTTGGGATACCTCTCAGATACTTGGTAGGGGATACTTGGTGGTTATTTTATGGTGCTTCAGATTGTGTGCTACAAAACTTAGCTTTATATCTTCTTGAACAACCACGTTTTTCATCTCGTTCAGAGAGGAATTGGAGTGCGTATTCTTTTATCAATGGGTTGTGAGGAAAAATAAGATTGAACCCCAACGTGCTGAGGAAGTAGTGTTCGTTCATAGCAATCTTCGTCTTATTTCACGAAAAAGTGATGAGTGAGTGAAGTGTTAACTAGTTTTTATTAATTTTTTAAAATATTCGATGGTATTAAACTTTTTACTAGTTTATAACATTTATTTCATGTATTCTTTTCTTTAATTAAAATAATTTTAAAATATACGTATCTCGCCGTATCACGTATCCCCATTTTTTTGAAATTGACGAATCCCCGTATCAGTATCCCCGTATCCGTGTGCCCGTATAAGTATCCGTGCTTCATAGGTACTAGGACTACTCTAAAAGGTTAGTACCATGACCCGATTCTTTGGAACTCTATTTTCTACCATTCTATCATTCGAAACTATGTCGAGGGCTTTAGTATGATTATGTGAATATAAAGAAAATTCTTATCCAAGATTTATTTATCTCGATGCTGATCTTGTGATGTTTCGATCAAGTTCTTACTTGTTGAATATGTAAATTTGAAAATCAAAATTGCCATGATCTTGAATAACCTTCTTAGTACTTACTAAGTTTTACTTAGAGTGCTGATTAAAAGATGAGTTTGAACTCAAAGTGAAAACGCGGGGTACCCAAATACACCAACAACTTTTTATCTCGCAAACTATATGGGAAAACCTGGACGATCTCAAAAATCAATATCCAAGTTTTAACATGAGTTGAGCCGTATAGACTAATTCCTACAAAAACAAGTTTTAATGAGGAAACTGCAATCCAACAAGAAAACCCCGGACCTCATCCAGCTTGAAAACCGCACAGTATTAAGCTGCTACAAACACTAGCCTACTATCAGACTTCGGAGTGGGATATAGTTGAGACCGAATCAATCCCTCAAAGGGATTCAACTACTGTCGCACTCCTTATGTCTCTTGGCTCTCGCAAGACCCTACGCACTTGGTTCCAACGACTTGATGTTTTTGTTCTATGAGTCCTCTATTTATAGCATTTAATAATACTGGGTTGCTTAGGAATAAGAAACGATTGCTTGATACACGAGCAAGTTCGTGAACCGTGTACGGGCTCGTTAACTGACTTGTACTCCAAGTAATTAGCAGTTCTATCACACATGGAAACCAATTAGAGTTTATCACCAAGTAGTTTCGTAAAGTATAACTACTTCAATGATTTGGTCTCAACACAAGAGTGAAAGAATGAAACTGCCTCAATGAACTATTAGGAAGGGATAAGTGAACCGCGTGAGATAATATCAATTAAGATCAAGTTCACCATTTTTAAGTTGTGGGAGTCTGAGTCACCAAACCACATTCAGTTCGCGAACCGAAATCCACTTTAGAGTTATAGGAGAATTCCCGTGAGTCCTGGAACACGAACTAGTTCGCGAAACAAATGCCCTTTAGACACCTGGGAGAAATCATGTCACTCCTGGAACGCAAAACAATTCGCATACCGAAAGTCCACTGTGGAGTTCAACAACTCGCTTCTCGAGTATCCTCCAAGATTCAACATTCTCCAAACACTGATTTGCAAGCAAACCATTGTCATGGAAGCGCATCAAACCTTTCTCACAATGATCTTATAATCGTAGTACACTAAGAAAGCATACTAAGACAACCTTAATGTCATGTCGACATGATTCCTTCTTAAGAAGCTATGAATAATTAAATCATCAACTATGTTTCGAATGATAGATAAGTAGAATAATAAGAGCCCATAAGTCACAACTCTTACTAACCTTTGTTGATGAAGATATAAAGATGTCTTCGTCCAGTCTTCGGTCATCGTCTTCAAGGTCTCAGCTACCTAATCGAATTCCCATATCTGAAACCTGAGTTTAGTACTAGACTAAATAAAAAAATGTGTATTAACACCTAAACTTGACGTACCAATGTTAGTAGGTTTGACCGAGCTATGCTCTAACAGTAGCGTGTATGTTTTATTAATTCTTAAGAGTACTCATATTGATCTGGACAAGATCCCGGGTTTTTTCTGCGAGTTTGTAGTTTCCTGGTTAACAAAATATTTCACGATTTACTTGAATCCACAATTATAATTGTTATATTTATAATAAAAGTATAATCATTGTATATGTCAATAATCTTTTTGAGTTAGCTTAAATAACACATACGTTATTGGTTCAACATACCCTCATAGAAAATCGACCCACATCAAAATATGGCCGTTAAAGTTTTGTTTCAGGGCCCAAAATATATTTCTAACTATAACTTTGGCATGTTGCCGGCAGCCATTATAGTAATCGGAAGAAATAATTTCCATTTCAAAATCCTTAACAAAGTAAGGACTTATTAAATTTGATTAAACAAAATTGCTAAATCAAATACTAGTTGTTATGTTGTAATTTATGAACCAACTGTAATATGAAATACTGACTAGTACTGTCCATGGTCCCGGAGTCAAAGAAAAAGGAGGAAAGGACCGGTGATAGGAAACATAATAGACAAAGACATACATGATTTGATATGCAACATGGAAGGTTTGCATGCAAGCCAGTAAAGTCGAAAAAGAAATAAAACATTGAAATAGCTAGGCTTTTATCCCCTTTTCTTTCTTCTTCTCATTGTTGGTAATATGTTCAATCAGGTCTCTCTCCCAATAGTTAAAAGGCATTAGCCGCATTACATGATCTATGGACTATGGTGTAGTTCTATCAAAAAGAAAATATTTATTTATTTATTTATCAATAGTCAATAGGAATGAGGAATCTTGCACAATTTTTACCGATGTACAACGTTGTCTCCGTTAAGAGGTTTTGATACGATTAGCTTGTCGAGTTTCTCGCATGTGTTTCTCTAATTCTCTCGTATGACCACCTTATCATCACGACCACGCCCATTCTTGAATCTTATCTTACTAATATTAAGGAAATAAGGGTTTTCCACCGTCCAACAGGAAATGACGTGAATACCCCTATATATTTCCTTTCTTCTCTTTTATTCTATACGTTTTCGTAAATAATCCAAACACAAAGGGCAAAACCTATATTCTCTGACAAAATCCATTTCCTGTTTCTCTCTAATTCTCATCTTTGATTTCCTCTGTTCTTTTCAATTCCCTGAGTCACCTTTTCGATCAGAGATCATGTAATTAGATTGATCTTTTCAAGTCCATCCCTATAAGCTTCGAAATCATCAATGGAATAACCAAACCCCTAACTAGGTTTTCGAACATCAAATTCGGAGTTTAAGTTCCAAACATCGTTTCGATTATTCGTGGATTTTGAAGATTAAAGTTCTTTAGTTTGGTAAGTATGCTACTGTAACCCCCTAATCGATTCAATTATTTCGTTCAGGGTATTGGTTGTCTTGATCATTTTTGGTTTGGGTTTGAGTTCCAGGTTTTTTATGGTTATGATAATTTTTAATTGTTGGATTTTGTGTATGATTGAAGAGTTAACTCTGGACATTGAATTTGGGGCTACTGTTTAATTTTTTTCCATGCTTCTAATGTTTGGCTCCTCTTATTGTTAAGGATATGCTACAGATTGATTCCTCTTATTGGTTCTATCTTTTCATATCACAACTAAGTTTATGACCTCTAGCTGTTTGTGGTAATGTCAAACAGACTGAAACTGAAATTGAAGTTGGAACAAAGCCTGATGTATTTATGTACTTAAAGAAGGGAAGCTCAGATTCGAAATTGGAACAACAAAGTTTGAGGTATCTTTGTATCTTATGTCATTTGATTACGAGTAAATTAGTTGAGTTTTTCGAAACAACGTCAGAACTATAAGTACTTCATATCCATCATTTTGTATCATTGGTATTGTTGTGTACAGTTTTACAACCTAATTTCTGGAACTCAATTACAGTTTTTTTAATTAAAATCCAACATTCAGTAACCCTCTTTCAGAAGTTATATGCACTTATACATAAGGTTAGTCTTCTTCTTCCTTCTTTTGTTTTATAGGTTCGAATGAAAAGCTGCTAAAAAGTATTCGAAATTGTCATATGCCACCAATTCGATTTTTGTGAGCTCACATTATATAGAACATAGCACACAACTTTGATTACAACCTTTTTGAAGAGATTGGATTGTTCATTTTTTGTTTGTGTTTTGTATGTGTAGGGGGCATTGATGGAAGAAATTGGCTTTACCTATAAAGAAGTCGGCATTGGAGAACTTTAAAATTGATGTGGAGGGTTTCTTATAGATTGGATTTGGAGAATTGCAGACTAACAGGAAACTAAAGGCAGGATGTAGGCATACATTGTAATCTGCTTCTCACTTGCACTCCAACAATTGAGCTAGGGTGATTGTTGTGGCGGGTGCCTATGTGATACAATGCCAAGGTAAATGTAAGTCTGCATCGTACCTTTAGTTTTTCGATCTTTTCCATTCAACACCAATACTCAAACTGCAATATCTCTCTTAACACATCGTCCATGTTCGCAGTAAATAAATAAAAAAAAAAAAAAACGACACCACCGCTATTTGAATTGTGACTAATCAAAGGTGGTGGTACTGCACAAGCTGTCAAAACTTCACGACCAAGGTGGTTGGCACCGAAGATCCCAAATTGCAAAACTAATATGGTATGTACCTGTACTCTGATTGGTAACGTGCTATCAATTTTTATTTCTTCTGTACCCGCAGTAACAAGACAAAAATTAATAACAATTGACCACATGTTTTGGTCAGATTCTGGCGGGGTTTGAGGTTCAAGACGACACGGGTTCTGCATATATTGTAGCTTTGGCTACCGAAGTCAAAATTGACGGTGCATCGGGGCCTGCATTGGGGCCTTAGATGTTTTCATCAATTATAGTGCTTGAGATATTTAGACTTCTAGCTTAGCTGTTTTTCTTTTGAGATTACTCAGTTCTATAGATTGCTTTGTTCAATTTTTCAAGAGTAGAGTTTGATTAGTATTTTATTAGATTTTTATCAGTGGTCACAAAGCAAGTTTGTGAAGTTTCAATGGTGTTTTTGCTAACTCTCACAATTATGTTAAGCAAATAATTTTTGGTGGCTACTGAGAAATCATGCTAAGCAAATTATCTTGATTCAAACAATTATAAATCTATCTACCTTAAAAATACAGGTTAGGATGTTTTTCAAGTTCCATTACAGTTTAAGAATCTCTCTAATGGAGGTCATCAATGAAGTCAGATTACATAATGACCGTGAGTTGGATCGATATTTCCGTAACAATATAGCTAAAGTAAATGTTCTTGCCATCGCTTTAGTCTTTTAGGCAAGCTATGTAGTTCATAGACAGTGGTTGCAACATCCTAATTTTCACAATATAGTCCAATCAATGGATTCTAACTCTATCAACAGTCCGAGTAAGTTTCCTCTTTAAGAGAAATGAATAGAAAGAGTAGGACATTGAGAGATAGAAGAGATTATTCCATCAAAAAAGAGTAGAGCATTGAGAGTTAGAAGAGATTATTCCATCAAAAAAATTTACAGAAGTTGATCGTTAATCGAACCTACATCAAATACCTACATCTAGAATCACTTATATCCTGCGCCTAAATGCATGAAACCACCGTCTTCCATGTGTATGACGACATTGCAGTCGGAACTGTACCAAATTGAATTCTCACGAAAACACTGAAAAAGAACCTGATCGTGTCCGTGCCATTATGGCACGTGTTACATACTAGTACCATTTATTGCCATTGCCAATTCCCCATCACCATCTCAAGCTTCACACAACTACCACCAATTCTGGTTGAGTTGATGTTAGAAGAGGGAGATAACTCATAACTTCTAGCAGGATTCTTTAGAGGGCTCCTTTACGTTATGCAAGTCCCTGACCAAGTTCAGAGTCCCCTACTACTACACACTTGAGATGCCAACCGGTATAATTGTCTTGTTTCTTGACGACATTAAACAAAACACACTGCGAAAGGAACCTATAACAAAAACTGCACGCATTGAGCAAAGTTTGATGAAAAGGGCCAAACCTTGTAAGAGCACACGCAACGGTGGAGCCAAATGCTATATATGGGTATAGCCCATCGGCAGTAGTCGAGAAACCAAAAGGCTAAACCCATATTTAGCGACTTTTCGACCCAAATATAGGATAGCATTTGGGTTTGGTATGGGTTTGGCTGGACGTGATTAAAAATCACGTAAAACATCAAACGCTAATAAAATTAACGTTTGGCTGATAACGTCGCTCCAAATAGCGTGGAGGGAGTAAACGTGATTTAAAAATGCGTTTTCTACATGTCAAGGGAGTATACGTGATTTTTAATCACTTCTCATTTACCCACTCCATTATAAATCACGTTTGCTTTCCTTACGTGATTTTTAATCACGTATGCTTTATAGCATTTGACGTTTAGGTTTCATTGCTGTAGATTTTCACACCAAAACCCATCGCTATACCCATATATAGCACTTGGTGTTTTGAGTTATAGCTCCACCGCTGCTGTTGCTCTAATAAGCCATTAGCATAGTCAGCAATGCGTTTATGATAAATATTTTATTTTTTTACCTACGATAATAATTCGATATTCTTTAGAATCTTAATTGTTGTAAGTCCATCGGCAAAAGGAAATAACAATGCTTCCAGTTAAATCCAACCACTGTGTACAAATGTTTCTTTAACTTTGAGGCTACAATTTGTTTAAAAGTTCAAAAATTCTAGACAGACCGAGTTTTAAACTCCTCCAAAACCGTTTGCCTGTGTGGCATTGATTTGGCGCTGGCGTGGCGAGAAGATAAGAGAACGTGTTTGACTATTACATCTCTATTAATCCTGGACGGTTGAACTTGAAAGCTTTGTAGCTGTTTGACTGTTTGATTTGGATCAATCGTCACTTCTTTCCCTTTCTCTTTTCTTATTCACGATCAGTTCTTTGAAGATTAACAAGAACAAAAAAACGAGCTCTTGAGACCTACAGCTCAAACCAGATGGATTCGTCTATTCAATCTTTCCTAACATATATTTAGGGATTTGTATCCTTTAATTTATCATGAACATGAAGTAATTGAGAGCCTAAAATCTCAAATCAAGGTACTGAGTTATAGTTTGGACTTTCCCTTCGGTTGATAAGAAACACAAATAACGGTTAGGGACGATGGTTTTCAAGTATATTGTAACTGTGTCCATTTTTATTTTTTAGGGTTTACTGAGGATCCGAAGGGAAAAAGTTGGTTTGATGGGAAAATAAATCAAATCAGGATTATGCATAATGATTGATAATTCGAGTGACAGTAAATCAAATCATGATGATCTTTTGATGGGAAATTTGATAATGAAAGTGGTAGTAAACAAAATAATGTTCTGATTTCATTTGATAAAATGTCATTCCATTAATCTTTTATAAATTGTTGAATAAATTATGTAAGAATCATACATAATCAGATTGCCTTTCAAAAAAAAAAAAATCTCCAGTTGTTACTTACTTCAAACTCACTCTGCAGATATGGGGATAGAAAGGAAAAAGAGCAGATCGATGAGATGCAAGGCAGTCCTCTTCAAAACGATCCTCACAGAGGAACCTAAATCTAAATCTGACGGACATAAAATATATCCAAATAAAATATGTAAAATCAACGGCTATAGTCGTACAGACAACTTCACAAAAAGTATCAGAAAATGTCAGACGCTTTGTTTCTTTATCTTTCCTCCACATCAGCGACACGTCTTCTTCTCCACGTAAGATACAGTTTTTAGGTTGTTTTTTTAGCGGTCCATATAGAACGACTGTTAAAAGTTAAGAATGATCACCCCCTTTAAGGCCGGTTCCAATGGAACCTCTCAAACTATCCCTTTTGCAATCCTAGGTGGACTAGCAAAGCTGAAATGGGGCAGTGGGTATCGATGGAAATTCCATCGATGTCGATGGAAATTCCATCGATGTCGATGGAAATTCCATCTGTCGATGGAATTTCCATCGACCAGATGTCGCTCCAATCCAACGGTCTAATTCCAAGCGCCTATTTAATGCATCAGATAACGTTGTTGTTCTTCACATTCTTCATCACATTTGCCACATCAAACACAATTTTACTCCCCTGCAATCAGCAACTTCAGAATCTAATTATTTCTCCAGCTCAATGGATTATGAACATGATTCTTCGGATTCTTCTGATGAAGAGATGCAAAGAAGAATGATTGATTTTGATTCTTATCAAAAAAGAATTCTTCAAATGTTGCAGGAAATTGATTCCGACTCTGATGAAGAAAGAGCGCAGTTCGACACTATGTTGGAGGTCTATACTGGCACAATACCTTCAGAACCTGAGCCAAAAGCGGTGCGGTGTAGGCGATACACTTACCGTGATCGGGAATTCTACCATGAGAAACTGATGCATGATTATTTCAATGAAGACTGTGTGTATTCCGACCAAGATTTTCAGCGTCGCTTCCGCATGCCCCGACACTTGACGAAATTTATTATTTCGGAGCTTGTAAGAGTTGAACCTCGATTTGATTATCAGTTTGATTGTCGTAATGTTAGAGGTCACAGTCCGGAGCAGAAGGTTACGGCGGCCTTGAGGATTCTTGGTTACGGTTGTCCGGCAGATTCCCTTGATGAGTACATCCGAATGGGCAAAACAACTGCGTACAACTATCTCTCGTTGTTTTGCGAAATTGTCATTGATCATTTCGGTTCAGAGTTTTTGCGCAGTCCCACCAAGACAGATATTAAAGAGATATTGAAAGTGAATACGGCGAGGGGTTTCCCTGGAATGCTCGGTAGTCTCGACTGCATGCACTGGGTGTGGCAAGGTTGTCCAACAATGTGGGCTGGACAATACAAGGGTCATTACCCTAAGCCAACTGTCATTTTAGAAGCTGCGGCTACTGAAGATTGTTGGATATGGCATGCTTTTTTTGGTCTTCCTGGTTCGCAAAATGACATTAATGTGTTGCACAAATCGCCTCTTTTCGAAGACCTTAAGAAAGGCCGAGCCCCCCCTGTTAATTTCAATATCAATGGACATCAGTACAGTAATGGGTATTATCTTGCGGATGGAATATATCCTAAGTGGTCAACACTGGTTCAAGCGTTTAGGGGAGTGCCTACAGGAAATACGGGTAAGGCAATGAGGCATTTCAACAGAATGCAGATGGCCTTCAGGAAGGATGTTGAGCGGGCCTTTGGAATTCTGAAGAAGAAGTTTGCTATCGTTTGTGGTCCTTTCCGTGGTTTGAGTCCCCGTGAAATGCATAAGACTATGCTCACTTGCATAATTCTGCATAACATGGTAATCCAAGAAACTCGTCGTAATGCTACCTGGACCAACTATCCAGACGAGGACTTGAGGGAGGATGTTGTGCCACAACGGGGAATAGGTGCAAGGGACTATGCGCGGATGACGAATCACATTCGTAACCCAAATTTGTACGAAAGATTAAGGAGTGATCTTTGTGCACATCTTTGGGCAATAGAAGGACGAAGAGCTGCAGGACATGGTGGAGATGAAGAAGATGAAGATGAAGAAGTTCGTGCTCCTCGTTGGGAAACAGCTGCTGCCTTTGAAGATGGATTGAATGATGATGATGATGATGATGATGAGGATGATGATGAGGATGATGATGATGAGGATGATGAACATGATGATTAAGTGGTTTTTTTTTTCTGTATTTTTTGCTTTGTTTTTTTTTCTGTAGTTTTTTTTTCGTTAGTATTAATGAAGATTAACTTTTATATAACTAGAGATTTTCATTAAAATTAAAGACAGTAATTACATTAAAGAGGGTGCCATGCCCTCTACAAAATATAGACCCAATATAGAGCCGTGTCGTTCCGATATAATTAGTAAAAAGGGTTTGCCAAGCCCTTTTGCAACATAAAAAAAAAAAAAAAACTCCCGATATAATTAGTAAAAAGGGTGTGCCAAGCCCTTTTGCAAAAGACCATCCGATGATGGTAAACGCAATTGCCATTGTTGTTGAAAATCGGCAAACTGCTGATTCTACTAATGATGATGATGATTATACACATTGCCGCCATTGATGATGATGATGATACACATTGCTGCTGCCATTGATGATGATACATTGCCGCCATTGATGATGATGTTGATACTATTGATGATGATACACACACTTGCTGCTGCCATTGATGATGATGATACACACTTGCTGCTGCCATTGTTGATGATGATACACACTTGCTGCTGCCATTGATGATGATGATACACACTTGCTGCTGCCATTGATGATGATGATACACACTTGCTGCTGCCATTGTTGATGATGATACACACTTGCTGCTGCCATTGTTGATGATGATACACACTTGCTGCCATTGATGATGATGATGATACTTGATGATTGATGATGATGATGATACTACAGATGATGATACACACACTTGCTGCCACTGATGATGATGATGATGCTGATACCCTTACCGAGACGCCCGCCCACTGATGATGATGATGATGATGGATGCTACTCGTCCGCCCAAGGACTGACCTGTTCCGCTTCAACGTCAGACTCAAGAGCGGCAAGCCGTTCAGCCTGCCGTTCAGCCTCCATCTGTCGTTTGATCCGCTCGAAGTCCATCTTCCAAATGTACAGTTGTTCATCATTCATGTTAGAGGTATTGGCATTCATGATTTTATGCTTATCATGGTTATGCACATACCTCTCCTGAGAGAGACGACTTTTTTTTAGTTCACCGTTTAGAACCCTTCGTTCAGCCGATCGTTCCTTGGACGTCTCCTTGAGGTGGGCAGTGTAGGTATCCATGTTGAAGCCTTTCCCCTCAACAGCAGCGTCAGCCTTTGCTTGTCGTTGCTGCTTGGCCTGGTTCCTACCACACAACAGCTGGAACTTCAATGCATTTGCAGAAGCCTTCTCTGTTGTCATACCTCCTCCACTGCCACCACTGCCTCCACTGCCACCACTGCCTCCACTGCCACCACTGCCTCCCGCACCTTGTGACCCCATCTGTGTGGGAAATTGGGACGCAAAGGGCGAGGATGGAGACCCCTGGGAATTTGGCGAACCCTGATCGTAAGGTGAAGCTTTAGGAACCGACTTCAGCTTGAGAAGCATCTGTGGGTCATACTTAGGCAGCACTTTCAAGATATGGTAACACTCCTCGTAGGCAAATGGTTTCCCGTGCTCTCTCTTCCAGGCCTCGCGACACCTCCGTTCGACGTCCGTGTCTCCCTCTCCACTTTGTCTTCGACGTTCAGCCTGCACAATGGCGGCAACAAAGAGTTGCACCTGTGTGTTGATGGTCACGAAGTGGTTGCACAAAGAAATTTCTGTCCGGCAAGTGACATTCATTGTCTCCTGCTCGAACTGGTCATAGATGCTCCCCCAGAGTGTTGCCTTATCTTGGTGCACACCGGCAATCGGATTTGAGGTAAAGCGAACATAATTAGAACATATAATCATGTCCTCCGATACGGTAAATGATTGCCCACGAGACCCCCTGCCAGTCTTTCCTTCTCCCATTTCTTGCGAATCCTCATCATATACTTCAGGATCGTACTGAGTAGATTGAGTTGAAACTTGTTTCGCCTTGTTTTTTGCTTTTCCCCTTGCCATATGAAAGTTGTGAACAACTGAGGGCGTGTCCGCAAACAAATAGATAGCTGAGTGCGCAATTGTGGTAGATTAAGAGAAAACTACTACAATTGTTGCAAAGGTGTGTTTTGAAAGGCATACAAATGAGGGTATATATAGGCTTTCTCAAATCTGAGCCGTACATCTTATCGATGGAAATTCCATCGTCGATAGAAATTCTATCGACCTCGATAGAAATTCCATCGACCTCGACACTTTTTGTATCGTCGATGGAATTTCCATCGATAGATACTATTTCCATCTGACGTTGCAAAGTTGCAAATTTGCAACTTTGCAACGTCAAAACCATGATATACTAGGTCCATAGTCCACCAAAATAT
>JAJJMA010187069.1:0-17264 GCA_023529015.1 Papaver nudicaule | reverse complement strand
TTTCACAGGTTCGGCGTCAGTCATCACTGTATCGCCGTCCTTTTCTTTAAAGATGGTTTCTAAATTTTTGGTAACAGGGGTCTTATCCTTTAAGTTGATGGAAAATTTCTTAGAAGAAGAAGTGGTGGAAACAGAAGTTGAACGCCGAGTACGATGTGAACTTGGCTGAGGCAGCACAGTGCCGGACGGCGGAGGCAGAACATCTCCTGTGTTAGCAGAGGTCTCATCTTGAGAACCTTCGGCGACAGCATCTGATTTGATCTTTTTCAGTGTCTGGCGGAGTTCTTCCTCAGGAGTCAGGGCGGGAGTACTCTGCGAATAAGCGGCACACCCATCAGGTCTTGAAACAAGCAGAGGCAAATATAGATATATATTTTAAAAATATATGCGGATATATTTTTAAAATAAGGAAACTTAGTATGCTTGTTCCAAGATCTTCAATTATGCCTTTCTCAAAGCTCGGCTAGAAGATATCAAGAAGCATATAGATATATATTTACCAAAAGTAAATTATTCATTACCTGAGAGGAGGATTTCCTTTTGCCAGACTTCTTGGCAGCAGCAGACAACACCATCCAGTTACCCTGGGAGTCTATTTGTATCTTGCCATCGGCGTCCAGATACTGTTCCTCTTCCGCCCAGTCCAAATGGGTAAAGTCATGATCTTTGAAGCACTTGTGTTCCTCAAGAAAGTCCAGTCGCTTGATTGTTCTATCAACGTCGCACCACCCCAGCAACCAAGGACCCTCCAGCGAACAAGGTATATTGGTCCAGCCAGTCTCAGAACTCTTTCTCGCCGTAGTGGTACCAGTAACTTCCTTGGCGTCCACAACACCGAGCATGACTTCCGCCGGTTTCTTTGCTAACCTTTTCTTGGTAACAAAGCGGTAAGCCCAGGGCCCACCTTTTACTGAAGAAGGAAGAACGTCATACTGCTTTAAAAAATTCTCAACAGTATACTCCTCGGGAGAAAACCTACCCTCCTCAAACAAATCGGGGTAGTTAGTCTTGTTGTTGCGGCGGAGTTCCCATTCTACCAAGATGCGAATTGCATTCGCCGTGAGTTGGAAGGGACTTTTCTTGATCGCCAGAAATAAATCACACATGAATGTATCGGCGGGATCGTACAAAGGAAATAGATCCGCTTTCCCAGCCTTGAGTGTGCCATAAGCAGTCAATGCACACTCGCAATGCTGACCCGGCGTTCGAAGATCTTCTAGAGTAGTAGGGGTAGAAGCCTTTTTCACTTTCTTTAGGGGCGTCAATGTTAAAGGAGCAATGAACACTTTGTCAAAAGCGCAATACTCTGACCACTTTTTCCAGGATGGGCGTGTAAGAGCCTTAGTAGCAACGGGAGAAGAAGGAGATTCAACCTCATTGATTGGCGAGGTGGAGACTTGAGTTTTGGGAGTTGCAGAACTAGAAGAAGTTTGGGTAGTAGAAGCCATGAACACAGAAAAGATACCGGAATTAGGACTCAGGTGAGATAATGGTTTACCGGAAAAATCAAAGTGACCGGAAAAGATGAACAAATTCGGCTAAGCAGCGGTTAAAGGAGATTAAAACACGGGTCTAACACGGTAAAAGGGAGGAAGATGAAGGCAAAAGTGATGATGAGGAGTTTGTGATAAAATGGAGGAATTCTTGAAGAAATACAGCTGCAGCAGCAGCAGGGAAGGAGTTAGGGTTTGAAAAGCTCTGAAAAAGGATCTCTACTCGAGTGAAGAAGAAGAAGGTAAAAGGTTAGGGCGAAAAATTCCACCAGTATTTATAGGAAGGGAAAGTGTAACTGACAATCAACGGTTACAAAGCATGGAGAAGTAGCGGAGATTGTGGGCATCAACGGTTACCAGTCATAAAGTGCAAATGGATGCATGAAGGGCACGTGGCATAACGGAGGCTGAGAGGGGAACACGTGGTGTAACGGAAATTTAGTGGAGAGTGTACGGCGTAACTGAAGCAGAAGTGGAGAACGTGGGCGCGGCATTTTCGGCAAAGGAAAAAATTTCATTCCCGGCGATCAAAGATCTTGGAAATGAAAGAGGCAAAATGTAAGGGTAGAAAATGCCTTTACATAGTAATAGCATCCTAAGGGCAGAAGCGTATCATAAAGGTCACTCAAGAGAAGTATGGAATCAACAATGGAAGCTGTGGGCGAAGTATCCAATTATTGGGCATAGCGGTAAGATGTGAAGTAGGAGTTGTCGGAATAAACAGTATTAGCGGAGTAAGAATAGCATAGCGGGGGAAGGTGATAAGTAGTTGAGAAGTAGTTGAGCATTCATTACCCGTCAGAACGGATAGATTGTCAGGGTTGACTTGTTGACTCAGTGGAAACCTCGTCAGCAATCCTTATCCTCAAGAAGACTTACTCGCCGGGAGTAAATAGATGAAATACTACCTCGGCGACATACCTTGTCGGCGAGTAATGACAAATTAGCGTCAGAGTGTAATTCGTCTGTATTAGCTGTATAGCACTATTGTAAATCTTGTATAAATAGCGAGAGAAGCCTCTGAGAAAGGGGTTGGACACATTTCGGATTGGTCTAGAGAGAGGGAAAGTATTCTACTTGCTCTCTATAGCCCAAGGCTGAAATTAGGGTTCTTATTGTGAGTGCATACTTAGAAGATTAGCAAGGTAATTGAGAGTTGTAATCGTGTTTATACTAGTGATATCCTTGGATGTAGTCCTTACATAAGGGCGAACCAAGTAAACATCTTGTCAAGTATCTCTAACCTTATTCTCTTAGTATTTCCTATGTTACTTGTTAGATGCATGTTTAGGGATGATTGTATGTATGTTGATGTTTGATATTTGGGTGTATTGTATAAGATCCAACCTTTGGGATTTTATACAATTACACACGTTGTTGGACCCAGGAGCGAAAATCAACGTCATTTCTGTAGCGACACTAGAAGCTTCGGGGGGCTCGCTACACGTTGTCACTGACTCACCAGAAATGTAGGAGGATCCCGAAGGAAGGACAGTGATAACTCGTGGACGAATAACTCTACAGATAGAGGTAAACGGAGTGCGGACGGAAGCTGAACTCTATGTAGTCCCACGAGATTTAGAACACGACATGATCCTCGGCCACCCTTGGTTCGACGACAACCAGAGTCTGCTCAACGAGACTGCAACCCCACTTGAAGAACTAACTAAACCAGAAGACCTCCACACGGCGACAGTATCCCTGTACGAGGAAGGGGGAGCATCACCAAGCTCCAAAAAGGAATCAAGGATGGCATCCCCGCAAAGGATGGACAGAGCGCTTGTCGTCCCAGTTGGAATCAAGCAGATAGTTGTAGCAAGTACGAAATGATATGACCGTGAAGAACGATGTACCTGCAAAGAACAAATCCAATAACATCGATCTTGATTCCACTAAATATCTATAGTTTAGGCACACAAACCGAAAGCGGCTTGCTGACAAATCCAGGTTAACAGATAAAGAGTATGTTCTAATTAAACGATCTTGAGTGGCCTTATATCAGAAGAGAAGGACCTTAGAATAAACAAGATCGTTAGCTTTGATAAACGTGATAGAACAGAACACAAGTACAATACAAAGAAGACTAGTAAACATAAACTAGTTTCCCGTTAGAGGTACTTCTAGGCTTCTCGATCCCGAGAGAAGACTTTCACGCAATTCTAGACCGAGAGCAAAATCTCAAAGGTAACTGAAAAGAAAAGCGGCAACACAAGCTAACAATTCCGAAGAAGAGCTTGGCCAAGGGGATTAAAGCTTTCAGGAGAGATACCACTCCTATTTATATGGACTAAGGCTTTAGCTTTGAAATGAGGCAAAGTTTAATTTCGGAAATTCCACAAAGCACATTTACATAATAGTTCTGAAATTCCCCATTTAGTCTCATAGCATTTAATGAAAACTAATACTCTAGCATTTTACATTTAAGAAAAATATATTCCATAAATGAAAAATATATTTCAATAATTGTATGGCGAAGAGCAATCAAAGAAAATAATACTCATAAGGTATATTTGGATATTTCATTTAATTCGAAATATGGTGCTTACCAAATATGCTCCCTGGGAAAGAGCTCAATTCGAAAACGTGTCCTTAGTTTCGAAAATCTCCTTAGATATTATTACTTCCAAATGTCGTCACCAGCTTTATAATGTCGACATTACTTCATTGGTATTGCTGGGCTAACCAGACGAACCTAGGTGGAAGTGGGATCTGGTCCAACGTGGTTCAACGTTCCGCATAAACGTATCATAACAAACGTGGACAAATCCTTGTGTGTTAAGCTTAAGTGAACACATTGATTCAGACGTTCCGAATCACGCAAATAGATATACAATTGGAAGTACGGTGCGAGATTCCACGAGTAACTAGCAAACTGTTAAATCTCCAAAATTCTTGATTCCAATATAGATGTCACGTTAATGATATCCAAGAATTCAAATCAAAACATCAAATGAATAATCAAATGAATATTTGATAAAGTAGTAAAGCATACGAAGATTTAATCACGTACAGTATTGATCCGTAATCATGTGTCCACTAACTAGAGAGACTAACCATTTTCCAGATGATGACTTAATCCCACTTAGTTGTACAATGAAGATGAACGAATTCAAACTTCAAACCGAGAATATCAAACTCATTAATTCGTTGAAGCACAAATCAAAAATGTAGAGTTTGAACTTCGAAGTTACGCATTCTGAGTCAACCTTATTCAGGTTTCGAAACGTACGTCAGTTTTGGCAGAAACCAAATTAAGGTTTCGGAACCTAAAGTTCATTATATGACCGAAACTTATTTAAGGTTCCCAAATCAAGTTTCCATATAGCGAAACCTAAAGCTTGGTTTCGAAATCTAGATTATGTTTAACAAAACCTTGTTTAAGGTTTCAAAACAAGAAACACAGATTAAATTCTCTACAAATGTTTGGTGTCGAACTTGAGAGTCCATGTGGTCGAGAACCGTTTCACCATCACATCTTTTTAGCCTCGACGCACAGGCATATATTTCCCGGTTCACATAAAGCTTTAGGAAACCCCAGGGTGTTTTCGACCTTTTAGATCTCACATGGTCAAGACACATTGACCTCAATTCTCAAGTCACTGTCAGCCACACAAACATAGTTTCGAATCTGTTATATCTCATTGGTCACAATATTTAAGTTTCGGACCAATAGCTTATGAATGCGAAAACCAGATTATGGTTTCGAAATCAATGTCAAGTTTTATCAAAACCTACTTTGAGGTTCAAACATTGAAAATTCATAAGTTGAGATACACAAATATGGTTTCGGAATCCAGAAGTGAAATATGGCATACATGATGTTCATATACAAAATCAATTGAATGATTCAGAACTTCAGAGTTCAGAGCCAAACCACGACGTCATATTCGAATCTCAGAAACAACACTATTTCGAGTCTACACAACATAAGTGTGAGTCACGATCTATCTTACATTGGCTCATATAAATATATGCAATCAATCCGACAGAGCCAGACTAGGTAAGAAGAGACACAATACTGTGATGGATCAAATCCCGTAGTACTACCGAGATAACATCACATTGCTATATCCAACTCGAAAAGGTTTTAGGAAAAACCTTTATATTAACTTAGAGACGGAGAAGAAAAGAAAGCTCTAAGCAATATTAGAACGTCATAACTACACACTAATACCACAAGTGGTAAAGCAGAGTTATCATAGGACGTCTGTTTGCGTAGGGCAGTGCATGTGCGTGACCACCTTGCTGTGGTTGGAGGCGTAGGAATATTGAGGGGAAATCTTTGTGACTAATAGTCATATTAGGGTCATATTGTCTGCACCAGCTAGTCCGAAGTCTGAGAGTAGGTGTGTTGGCTTAACTCTTAAGAGTATTCAAACTGGACTACGTCCCGGGGTTTTTCTACGAGCTTGTAGTTTCCTTGTTAACAAAATTCTTGTGCATACTATACTTTATTTCGCATTATATTTGACTCGTCATTTATAATTAAAGTATCGTACTTGGTTGTTGACATAGCCTTTCAGATCTTGTATTGAATCCCCTGTATGAATCAATCAGTGAAGAAAGAGATCTTGTTATTGAGTTCCTGATTACAGGAACTGTTCAAGGTTTGACTTATAGGTGGACTAAATAAAAAATTGGTGGTGTACTGTACTTTCAGATTGGAATATCCTCTCTGTTAGGGCATTGTCCGGTCAAACCCACTAGCGTTGGTTTGTCAAGCTGGTTGTCAATTTTAGGTGTCAAAACACAATTCTTGATTTAGCCTACTAGAGTTTAGATTTCGGAGTTGGGATATAGACAAAGTAGTAGAGACCTTAAAGACGAAGACAATGAATATAAAGAAGACATCGAATATTCTTCATCGACAAAAGGTTAGTAGGAGTTATGACTTTCATGGAAATTCTTCTATTCTACTTATTCTATCTTTCGAAATAGTCGGCTACTTTAGTAGAGTTATAGTGATTGAGATTTTGTATTCTTGTCTACATAACCATGAATTGTTAGTAATTGTTCCCATAATACTAAGGTTACAAGATGCATGAGATAGATTCGATACCCTTTCCAGTGCAATGGTTTGCTTGCAAATCACATGTAGGAAACAAATGAATCTAAATGAGTACTCTAGAGCAGAGTCCAGTGGATTATAGCTGAGGGCGTAATAACACGTCTAAGTACTGGCCAAGCCCTGAACTTCCAGTGGATCTAGTTAAACCCTAATCTGGGAAACGGCGGTTCACGAACCGGTTCGTGAACAGTGACTCCAAAATTTTCTTATGAGTCCCAAAACGTCGATCTGTACATGTACGTGAACCACATATTCAATGAATTTGGACGGAATCCAGTCGAACGGTTCACGAACCGTCCAAGTGAATATTCTTCTGGAATTTCACGCGGGTTAAACCTCTGACTCCTTTATCTCTTAGTTGGACTTGTGCTTATAAGAATATCTTCTGTGGTCCATCTAACGAATCTCAATGAGTCAATAAGATAAAGATTATCTCTGGTCTGTTGGATATCAATCTTGAAGTGATTTTGAGCAAACAAATCACTTGGCTGATGAATGATAAAAGATGACCAATTGAGATAAATCTAGGGTTTCTTTGTATGCAAGCCAAGTAACGGGTTCGTTTACAGGGGCACTTACTAACTTGTAGGTTAAGAAACTAGTTGTTTTATTCCTAAGTAACCTATCTTATTGAGTGTTATATATAGAGGGTCAAAGAACGAAAACCACAAGTATCAAGCATACGTGAAGTTTCTCTTTGGAATTGATCGTAAACTCTTTACACTTCGTTGTAAGCTTGTTGTGGTATAGTCATTCTCTATTAGGTAGCAGTTCCTCTGTGGGATTTACCTAACGACTATAAAGGCTTCTCTTGAGAGTTGAGAAGCACAGGTAGGCGATAACATACCTATGTGGTTGTTATCAGATTAACCTGTAACCTCGGTAACCTGATCATTTTCTTGTCTATTCTACAGTCCTTCTCTTCTGTAATAAGGATATTCAAGAACTGATACGTTACATACTAGGTTGAAAGGAAGCAACACATGGCTGCACTCGGTGTTGTAAGACCTTGTTAGCTCCAGTTGTATAAGTTTCTTAAGTGATTCTTTTTACAACTGAGGTAGAGACAAGTTGGGCATAGTTTACTCGGTTTACTTGTCATCCCCCGCTTGTAAGTAGATTTCCGTATGACCTGGAATAATCCGAAGGAAGTCACTTTAAGTATGTTAAACTGAAGAGGACAGTTCGAAACATAGAGTCAGTAATTAAGGTTGCAAAGCCGGTATTCTTGACATAAGCCTTTAACATCAATTAAAGCAACTCCTAGGCCTGTAAAGGACGTCAGCTAGGGGAATCAAGTGCGTGACGATCTGTGGGGGATCTAGAGACGTAAGGAGTGCGACAGTATCCAATTCACTTGGAGGGCTTGAGTTGGTCTCTGATACATCCCAGGACGAAGTCTTATAGTAGGCTAGTGTTTGTAGGCAGTTTGTACTGTGTGGTGTTCAATCTGGACGAGGTCCCGAGGTTTTTCTACAGGTCGTAGTTTCCTCGTTAAAAAAATCTCTGGTGTCTTGTGTGCTTTACTTTCGACATTATATTCTTTGATTATATAATTAAAGCAAACACAAGAAGTACGTTATTAATAATCGTCGAGTTGGTCCATAATCCATCCAAGGGATTTACCCAGACTTGTCTTGAGTTGGACCGATCACTTGTGATCCTACTCCGGTTATCAGATTTGGATATTGATTTTTTAGATCGTCCATATCTTACCATAAGACTGACGAGCCCAAACGAAACGTTGGTAGTATTTCGGTACCCCTGCTTTTTTAATTGGTATCAGAACCGGTAAACACATTAAAGACGTAACCGTCTGTGTTTATCATGGTTCGTGAATTATGGCGTACATTAACAATTGGTTTTACTCTACCGCCAATTTATTATACTATAAGATCCAACGCTAGCTTACTTCAGAATATGTTGGGTTCTGATAAGCTTGTAAATATGCTCGAGACTCATCGCAATGAACTTATGCGACTACATATGCTCGAGAAACAAGAACTCATGGAACTCTTGATCCTGATAGATTTCGAGTTAACCTACTCTGTCGACTCCTCCAAAATCTTAATGTCAGCTTTGTAGAATACATTGAAAAAATCCAGGAACAAAGAAGTATGCATGCCAATATTTGCTGCTTTGAATGCGGAAATCTTGGACACATTGATAGAGAATGCCAACTTCAAGTGTCAAGAAATTCAAAAAGAGCAAGGCATGCTTCTAGCCCCATGAGCACCCCTTTGGTCAAACATAGGACAAAGGCAAAACGCTATGTTCCAAAGGAAACCCAAAACAAGAATCTATCTCATGGTATTAATTACCATTCTGAGATTTGTGAGTATCCATATACTCACGGCTGCTCTCCCTAAAATCCATGACAGGGTTTTCTCATCATATACCTACTTGTGATGAAAAAAATGTGTAGAGAAGTAGGAGTAGATTCTTGTAGATTTATTTTTAGTCCTTTTGGGTTTATTGGTAAAGCACTTGAGTGTTGAGCCCTTGCTCCACCAAGATAGAGAAATTTTGATTTTTGTAGCTCTCAAAATCAAAATAAAGGAGAATTAGTTACCCTTAAGAAAATAACCTGTCAATATTATCTCAAAAAGGGAATACCTTAGTTTCCTAAATGGAAAGATATACAGTTTCAGTTTGTAAAAACTCTTAGGAGTCTCATGCAAAAAGGGAATCTGTATTAAGGTAAAACTTTGAATTTTAAATAAATCCGAATTCTGATACAAGATTGATCTCGTGATTAGGGTTTACAACTCCCTATATATACCCGAGATACCGCACCAAGCAGAGACAGATTATTCTGCCTCCGTACGGTTCGGGAACCGCCACCCTAGGTTTTTCTATCAGAAGTTCTCTTCAAACGCGACAAGTCTTCCTGATCTGTCTAAGATTCACTTCAAGAACGTCTGCAAAGGGGTAAATAAGTTTTTGAATCAAGTATTTGTGGAATTAATTCATTATGACAAGAATTAGAGAAAAGCCAATGGGCAATCCCAATACTCCACAAAAAGAGAGCTCCACATCAAAGAAAAACAATTATCATCGTGATTTATCTCTTGGAATCACCTTATATGACAAGGAGTGCTATAATCTCTATCTTACCATCAAAGATATGCCTCTCATCACAGAAAGACAACTTGTTGATAGCACCAGGTTTGAAGATGTGGTAAAGTATATAAGAGCCTTTAACTTAGGCAATATATTTGATGGTCATGGAAGAGCCTATGAAGGAACTGTTAGAGAATTCTATGCCAAGATTCATGGATTCAATGACGAAGACTTCAACTTTAAAACAATGGTCGGGAAAATAGTGATAGATGTAAACTATGATCTCATAGCATCCCTCACAAATCTGCCATGTCAAGGTATCTCACTACCTAGATCTGTGAATGCTAGACCACTCAAGAGAGATGTGTCCATAAAACTGATAGGTCGTGAGATTCCATGGGATCAAAAGTTTCCAACGGAATATCTATCTTTAGAGTTGAAAGCGTTTGGAAAGCTTGGTGTGGCTAACCTATGCCCATCCATGATGATCAACTCTGTGTGGAGTCACGACTTTGCATAATTGGTTTTCTATCTAATGAGCAAGCGAGAGATGATTCTGTATTACATTGGGGAAATGACTCGTAATGGCAAAAACCTGGGGTTTCCATGTCTCATTGGAAGAATTTGTGATCGTTACAATGTCAAACCCTCATGTAAATTGCTTGGTGAGCCTCAGCCACTCATTGATAGCTCCATTAGCAAAATGTTAACTAATTTTAACAAACGCAAGAATAATGAAAACCAGTATTGTGAAGTATCAAGTCATTCTGGAAGAAACTCACAACGACAATGAGGTTGTAAGTCTACTCCACACTGTTATCGAAAGATAGAAATGTCTTGAAGATAATATTATTTGTCTAAAGAAACAACTCAATCTAATTGCTTCAAAACATCCTGATCTAAGATATAGGATGGATCTCACCATGGCAAGTTGGAGCAGTTCCGAAGAGTTAGAAAACATCACTGGCAGTGAACAAAGTTAATTCTTTGTGTGTTTTCATTTTTTAGCAGATTACATTAGTTGATTCCTTGTGAGAACTTGTTCTTACTTTTGCCTGAGGAATATAAATTATATCTTAAAGTAGCTTGGCTTTTCATGCTTTTTAGAGTTTTTCAGCATGTACTACTTTATTTCGTTAATTAAAGTTCTTTTTAGATAATTATTAATGATGTTTGCAATACTTGATTTGTCTACCTCAATCTCATTGCAATACACAACTTTTATTGCTTCGGTGATAACACAAAGTTGTGTCATGTTACAAAAGTTATGCTTTTTCTCACGATCAAGAAAATTTTGATTATATGGTTTTTAGGGTTTCCACAAACTCAAAATCATATACTCTTTTCCGAAAAAAAAAATTGGCTAAGGAAAGGAGATTGTAAACAAAGAAAACTGGATACATTAAATTGTTTGTCCAAGTTAGGCTTTATAGTTGTTCTTTATTGAATAACACCACATGGGGGAGAGTTCTTAAATGAGCTTGCACTTAATAACAAATCTTTTTGGGGAGCGTGGATGTGGAATATTAGGAGAAAGGTGTATCTATATTTCTCCAAAGATGAATCAACTTAGAAATCCTCGTTCTGATTTCCTAGTTATGTCATCTTAAACTTTATATGCGAGTACATCATTGACTTGACTATCTCTATACGATTGAAACCCTAAGTCTCAACTAGTTTGTCAAAATTTTGTGACAAATATGGGGAGAATACATATGGTTTCTTGTTCTTGTGGTTCATAACCATAGGGGGAGAACACTGTATCAAGTAAGGGGGAGTAAATATTAGACTTCATACCAATCTGGCAAAAAGATGTATAAAGATTAAGGGGGACCTTCGTATCAAGAATGAGTAGAATCACTTTATAAGTTTTGGTACAGAGACATTAAAGTTGCTCTGATTATTACTCTTTGCACAAACAACATGTGGGATTAGAATATTAAGCCATGTAAGCTTGAGCATACCTTTGTGGTTGTTTGAGCTGGATATGTTGTGGTGTTGTCTACGAGTTTTTCAACGGGGGTTAAACGAACACATCAAGACTCAAAGGAGAAGTTGAAGAATTCAAGAAATCAAGATACATCTGGGTTAGATCTTTATTGTATATCTTTTGAATCCATATGTAAATTGGTTTTGTCACTAAAATTGACAAAGGGGGAGATTGTTAGGGCATTGTCCGGTCTAACCCACTAGCGTTGGTATGTCAAGCTGGTTGTAAGTTTTAGGTGTCAAAACACAATTCTTGATTTAGCCTACTAGAGTTTAGATTTCGGAATTGGGATATAGACAAAGTAACAGAGACCTTGAAGACGGAGACAGTGAATATAAAGAAGACACTGAATATTCTTCATCGACAAAAGGTTAGTAGGAGTTATGACTTTTATGGAAATTCTTCTATTCTACTTATTCTATCTTGAGAAAGAGTCAGCTACTTTAGTAGAGTTATAGCGATTGATATTTTGTATTCTTGTCTGCATAACCATGAGTTATGTTAGTATTTGTTCCTATAATACTAAGAAGCACAGGTGGGCGATAACGTACCTCTGTGGTTGTTATCAGATTAACCTGTAACCTTGGTAACCTGATCGCGTTCTTGTCTATTCTATAGTCCTTATCTTCTGCAATAAGGCTATTCAAGAACTGATACGTTACATACAAGGTTGAAAGGAAGCAAGCACGGCTGCACTCGGTGTTATAAGACCTAGTTAGCTCCACTTGTATAAGATTCTTAAGTGATTCTTTTTAGAACTGAGGTAGAGACAAGTTGGGAATAGTTTACTCGGTTTACTTGTCAGCCCTCGCTTGTAAGTAGATTTCCGTATGACCTGGAGCAATCTGAAGGAAGTCAGTTTACGTATGTTAAACTGAAGAGGACAGTTCGAAACATAGAGTCAGTAATTAAGGTTGCAAAGCCGGTATTGTTGACATAAGCCTTTAACAACAGTTAAAGCAACTCCTAGGCTTGTAAAGGACTTCAGCTAGGGGAATCAAGTGCGTGACGATTTGTGGGGGATCTAGAGACGTAAGGAGTGCGACAATAGCCAATTCGCTTGGAGGGATTGAGTTGGTCTTTGCTACATCCCATACCGAAGTCTTATAGTAGGCTAGTGTTTGTAGGCAGTTTTTATTGTGCGGTGTTCAATATGGACGAGGTCCCGAGGTTTTTCTACAGGTTGTAGTTTCCTCGTTAAAAAAATATTTGGTGTCTTGTGTGCTTTACTTTCCGCATTATATTATCTGATTATATAATTAAAGCAAACACAAGAAGTACGTTATTAATAACCGTCGAGTTGGTCCATAATCCATCCTGGGGATTTACCAAGACTTTGTCTTGAGTTGGACCGAGCACTTGTGATCCTACTCCGGTTATCAGATTTGGATATTGATTTTTGAGATCGTCCATATCTTACCATAAGACTCACGAGCCCAAACGAAAAGTTGGTAGTATTTCGGTACCCCTGTTTTTTCACTCTCTATCAAACATGGTGAATCATTCAAGGATTAGTGTACACGATTCTATCATGTTCTTGACTCGTCAGATCTGCTAAAACAAGCAGTCACTGAGTAGGGTGTAAGAACCAAAATGTTAGAAGCATTATCCACAAAATTCCCATCAAATATTGCTGATAGTGATCTCCTTAGATGTCTGGCAAGTTTCGCAGATATCTCTTTAGAAGAACCCCCCTGCAACTCACCAGTTTCAAACAGGGAACTTCTTCTGAACAAGTTGAGATACAAGCATTTGGCCGCACATTTAACTGGGAAAGGAATATGCTACTAAATTTCATTATGAGACTTTACAAAGACTTGAACACATGTTTAGTGAGATTAGACAATCTTTTGCTGACCTAGCTAGACTCTCTGCCATGTCTGGTCTAAAGAAGCCCTCTTCCAACAAATGTTCCACCTTCTCCTGGTTATTCAATCAATTTGGATCATCCTCAAGCTGTGATAGCACTAATCAGGTATGTCCATCTTGCAGCAAAAATGATTTATCCCGTGGGGTGCCAAGCCCAACAGGATCTGATCCTGTAAATTAGTAAAAAGGGTTCTCTCATCAACAGTGTCCTTCTGAATTTTGAAGGATGAGAGAACATCCGGATATTTTACACTAGATGTAAAATATATATATATATAAAATTTATAAAATCTTAGGATCTCTGAGTCTGTCTCTTGTTTTGGAAGATTTCCTAAAAACTATGCATTAAAGATTTTCTAAAAACTTTATAGCCTAGATTTCGAATTCTCTACTTTTCAAAATATCTCAGATTTATGGAGAATAATATTCTATGAAGTATTTCTGACATGCTCAAATATTTGCTTTAATGACTTAGACTTTTATTTAGGTATATAAAACCATCCTCTTTTCTGTAGTGTTTTAGTTACAAATGATGGTTCAAACCTCGTCAAAGGCAAAACTCATTGAAGATATGAATAATGCTAATGAAGAGTTATCTGCTGATTTTAACAAATCTGTTAAGATCTCTCTAGATCCAGACAAGGTAACTCCTCTCAAAGTAAAAGATATGTGCTCTCCCAATGCTACTATCATTGATCCACTTGTCCAAAATTGCCTTGATGCAAAAATGGATTTGTTCAACATCAAACAAATGATTTTGAACATTGTAGACTTTCAGCATAGGCTTATGCAACAACAATGAGTGGTTATTCGTAACCAAACACGTCTCATACAACTTGGAATGGGAAATCGTGAGTTCATCCGAACCGTGAATCGAAAAGTCAACTCTTTGACGCATGAGCACAATCAGGACACTGTGAAGCGAATTCGTGAAATCAGTGGAGATATCTGCGATGATGGAGTCGAAAAATTTGAGGATCTTGAAGAAACTCTTTAGTAACATTGTTCATCTCCTAAGAACTAAAAATGTTATTCGAAACTATTATAAAATAAAAATTAGTATTCTATTTATTTGCAATTTTGTTATATTAAAGTTTCAAAAATAATAAAAATATGTGTGAGGTTTCGATTCAGTTTATATTCGAAAATAAATAGTAGAAAGAGTGAAAATTAAAAAAGAAAAAATATTGCATAATGTTTCGATTCTGTTTTATGAATAGTTATTCGACAAATATAAAAAGTAGAAAAATCGAAAATGAAAAATATCAGGTGAGTTTCAAATGCAATATTTTGATATAATATTTCCAATCTATTAACGAATATTTGTTGCAGGTTATCAAGATTATACATTTATCTCGTAGGGAGCTGATCTATATAATTGTTATTTAAATATCTTGATATCTCGGCCTCCTTATGTTTGTGGCTGTTATGTTTTTACTAATGACTTTGTACGCAGGTATAAGTATAACTATGTAAGGAGGAAATTGATTTTTTGCTAGTCACAATACTATTGGATTCCTTGATGTCTTATGACTGGAATTATAGTATACGCATAAATCATTGGTTTTGGTATAATCTAGTAAGACTGAGGACGTGTTCGAAAACCCAAAACCAGATTTCAGTCTTTATCTGGAAAAGAGTTTTGCCGTTGTTCTCATGTCCGAGGTGAAGATCCGAAATTATGTTTAGATCATACCTTCACCAATTATACGGTGGTAGTCCGGTGATCTAAGAGATAATTAGACCTAGCCTTGATCATCTAATCCTCTCATAGTGTTTGAATCTACTTGGTCGAGAATGTGGTGGAATACAATTTGATTCAATAGCTCATACTAACAGTAAAATAAAGAGAGGTAACTGAGAGAGAAAGAGTCTAGTCTGTTTTCTCATTCATGAAGTGCTTAGTTTACAGATGAGCCATGGCTAACCTTTTATAGACGACGGGAACACAAGTTAAAAGGGTTAAATCAGTAATTACATCAGATAAATATCTCAGATCCGATTGTTACGCTCGCATTCCCGCCTTCTGGATGACAGAACCTCGTAGTCTCTATGGCAGTCTCCGTTGTTGCTTAACCGCCTCTAAGCTATGTCAGGTTCTGTATCCGCAGCCATTGACGCCTATCTGGACTTCGGTACTTCCGATCTAATCTTCTTATAGCCGCTTTGTAGGACCTGTAGTACCTCTCGTCCAGTATCTGCTGCCTTCTGTGGTGGATGTTATATTCTGCCTCCAGTCCTCAGACTAGTTTTTAATAAAACTTAGTCTCTTATGTTGTATTTGAACATTATTTCTTTTGTTTTGTCTCAGCTTTTGTGGGTTCTGCTATATGATTTCTGTTAAAAATTTTGTCTGTTTGTTGGGGTTACTGCGTATTCCTTCCCAAAAAGCAGTGAGTGTAGAATACACTTATACTTATTTACATTGTTCGAATATATTATATATTATACTCTGCACGTGTATATTTTGCATGTTCTGTATTATTACTTATCAACTAGTCGGCAACCCGTGCTACGCACCGGATAGAGTGATTGTTCCTGTTATGGTGTAGCGGGGCTCCGCCCCGCCCCTGTTTTTAGTTAGAATGAAAACATATCAATTAAAGTGAAAAATATAGATTACCATTAAAGTGATTTCACACGAAAAACAAACCCATTCACGAAAAAGCATTAACCTTAAGTTCATCGTAGTATACTCATCTACGAAAAAGCACCTTATAATTGTCTGTAGACTTATGCCGCGATCTTTTCTTGAGTCTAAAACCATATTCATGTATCTAAAAGCATAATTCATAAATCATTGATATGTATTTAATAACCTACTAATAACTATTAAAAATAAATAATCTACTAATAACCTAAGTTTGAATGTCAAAAGATGAACACTCACCGAGCACAAAATAAAGTGCTACAAAAAAATTCAAGAGATAAGCTACCAAGCAAAGCATAATTAAATAACTTGAATTCCTAATAACTTCACTTTGTTGTACTGTTTTCTTTATCGTTTGACATGTCCGGATAGGGTATTTTATTAAACTGCAATTCACTACATCCCATATGAATATCGTATTGAGAAAGAAGCAGTAAGAAACGTGATTACATCAAAATGCATAAAGTTTTAATTCTCCTGCAGCCGCACGACTTACTTGCATAACCTTTGTACTTTAAATATCGATAGGAGAAAGGAAAAGGAGAATGATACCTTTGAAGTTAACTCATGACATCTGGCTATATTTAGCCTTTGGACTATGAAAGTGAATTGTTTTAGGAAGCTATGCAGTCTTAGCTTAAATTTAAAATTGCCTCACTGGAACATGTTCTGTTGGAATAAAATTAGTCAACTTTAGGAGGGAAAAAAAAAATCTTATCTTAAAACACGAATAACAAAGATAATTAGCAATTGCAGAATACAACGGAAGCAACAATTACAATATATCCAATAGATAATTGTTAATTTTTTATGTTAAAAAAAAATAATTGTTAATATGCTGCGGCGAGGTTTCGCTACACCATAATTTAAATTTCCTTTCCGACATTGTTAATTGTCGAATAGATACATTAGAACATCTCTAATTCTTTTCAATATAACATCTCCATTTAATTTAGTAATCCAAAATCAATGCAAACAGACTATCTTGTTATCAATTGAATATGATTTGTGAATTACGAATTCTTGTATAATTTTTTTTCCTGTAGATTATATGAAAGGGCACACCTGGTAAGATCGTAATTGTTGATTAGGAGTGGCTGGGCTTCGCCCCGCCCCGGCTGTTCAGATTCG
>JAJJMA010187051.1:0-12143 GCA_023529015.1 Papaver nudicaule | reverse complement strand
GCATTGCCGTGGATAAGGATTAGGCTTAGGCATTGCGTGAGGATAAGTATTAGGCTTAGGTATTGCGTGAACACCTAAAATCAGGCCAAGGCATGGCCGTGAGCATCCAACAGCTAGGGCAAGGAGTGGTCGTGGGCCTCCAAGGGTTAGGCGAGGCAAAAGATGTGGATACCCAAAGTTAAGCCAAGCTAATGGCATGGGCATCCAAAGCTAGGCCAAGCCAATAATGTGGGCATCCAAAATCAGGGCAAGCTAATGCCGTGGATACCCAAAGCTAGGCCAAGCCAATGGCGTGGGCATCCAAAACTAGGCCAAGGCATGACCGTGGATGCCCAAAGCTTGGCCAATGCAATGGCGTGGGCATCCAAGCTAGGCCAAGGCATGGCCGTGGATACCCACAATCAGGCCAAGGAATGGTCGTGCATATCCAAATGTTTATGGCGTGAATTGCCTAGGGTTTGGCTCGAGCATGAGCTAGGCTAATGCGCATGCGTAGGTATTTTTACGTATAGGCTAGGGATATAGACCATGCTACTAGGCTAGGGTCGTGAGATATCAAAATACAGCTAATGGTAATTAAATATCTTATCCCTATTGTAAAATAAATTCATACCTTATCTCGAGCTATTCCAGGATGCCAGAAATTGATGTGAAATACTCCTGTCACCTCCTCGCCAAAAACCACCATCAACACCCAGAACTTCCAGCGGATCCAAGTTAAACCCTAAATCTGAATGACGACGGTTCCCGAACCGTTCGTGAACAGTGACTTAGGAAAAACTCCTGAGTTCCAAAGTACCAATATGTACGCGTACGTGAACCTCAGATTCGATGCATTTGGTCGGAATTCAGTTGGACGGTTCCCAAACCTTTTTGGACGGTTCCCGAACCTTCCGCAGGAGGATTTTTCGGGATCCTCCGCGTGGGTGTAATAGATAACTCCTTATCTCTTAGTTGGACTTGTTTATCACGAAAACATCTTCTGTGGTCCATCTAACGATTCTCAATGTGTCAATAAGATAAAGATTATCTCTGGTCTGTTAGATATCAATCTTGAAGTGTTTATGAGCAAATAAAACACTTGGAAGATAAATGATAAAAGATTTCCAATTGAGATAAATCTAGGTTTCTTGGTTTGCAAGTTATGGTTTCCTAAACTTGTGCAACAAGTAACTAGTTGTTTTATTCCAAAGCAACCTATCTTGTTGAGTGTTATAAATAAAGGTGACTAAGGATGAAAATCGCAAGCATCAAGCATACGTGAAGTTTCTTTGTGGAATTGATCGTAAACTCTTTTCACTTCGGTGAATGCTTGTTGTGGTATAGTCATCCTCTATTAGGTAGCAATTCCTCTTGGGATTTACCTAACGACTATAAAGACTTCTCTTGAGAGTTGGGAAGCACAGGTAAGATATTGAGACCTTAGTGGTTGAAATCAGATTAACCTGTAACCTTGGTAACCTGATTACGTTCTTGTCAATTCTACGGTCCTTCTCTTCTGATATAAGGCCATTCAAGAACTGATACGTTACATACAAGGTTGAAAGGAAACAACGTACGGCTGCACTCGGTGTTGTAAGACCTAGTTAGTTCCAGTTGTATAAGTTTCTTAAGTAATTCTTCGTGTCCAACTGAGGTAGAGACAAGTTGGGCATAGTTTACTCGGTTTACTTGTCAGCCCCCGCTTGTAAGTAGATTTCCGTATGACCTGGAGAAATCCGAAGGAAGTCACTTTGTGTATGTCAAACTGATAGAGGACAGTTCAATCATACAGTTGATAATTGAGGTTGCAAAGCCGGAATTATTAACACAAGCCTTTAACATCGGTTAAAGCAACTCTTAGGCTTATAAAGGACGTCAGCTAGGGGAATCAAGTGCGTGACGATCTGCGGAGGATCTAGAGACGTAAGGAGTGCGACAATAGCCAGTTCACTTGGAGGATTGGAATTTGTCTCTGCTACATCCCAGACCGAAGTATTATAGTACGCTAGTGTTTGTAGACCGTTTGTACTGTGCGGTGTTCAATCTGGACGAGGTCCCGAGATTTTTATACAGGTCGTAGTTCCTCGTTAAAAAAATCTCTAGTGTCTTGTGTGCTTTACTTTCCGCATCATATTCTCTGATTATATAATTAAAGCAAACACAAGAAGTACGTTATTATAAAACTGATCGTTGTCGTCAATCCATCCCTTGGATTTACCAAGACCCTGTCTTGCGTTGGACTGATCCTTATGATCCAAACTTAGGTTAACAGATCCGGATATTGATTTTTGAGATCGTCCAGATCTGACCATAAGTCTCACGAGCCCAAACGAAAAGTTGGTTATATTTCGGTACCCCTGCTTTTTCAGGTCAACCTCACAAAGTGTTGGTATGTCAAGTTTAGTGATTAAAATCACGCCGCTTGAAATACACATAGGTAAAGACTTCATTAAGTTATCTTCAAATTGTGAAAGATGTTTGAAGGGATTTAGAGTCACTACTTGAAGACACGAAGAAGATCGAGGAGCAAACGAGGATATTCTCCTTTGCATTCATGAGGTTAGTGAATCTAAATAACGCGATTCCATTTATCTTTTACCCTTGTGCTACAAAGACTAAAAATAACTTAATGCTTGCCCTTTATGTTATGACTTGATTACTAGTGATCAAAGTGTCTTAAGATATAACTCCATGACATCGCTTGCGGTATTTGTTGTTGTAGTTATGACATTTCATATTGCTTAGAGCTTTCTTTTCTTCTCACCTCTAAGTGATATAAGGTTTTTCCTAAAACCTACGGGTTGGATAATAGCAGTCTAATTGGATATCTCTGTAGTCTTAGAGATTTATATTCATTATAGTGTTGTGTCTCGACTTACCTTGTCTATTAAATTAGATTGTTATTACGTATTCTTATGCACTAAAGTAATCTATATCGTGACTTACACTTTGTGTGTCTGTCCGACATATTGCTTTTCTGAGTTTGAAAACTATATCTTTGTTTGGATCTGTATTATAGAGTTTGAAATCAACATTTGATTTTGGACATATGAAATCTAGATATGCCATATGACTTTTAGATTTCGAAATCATATTCCTAATTTTGCTTCGTATGGACTTTAAATTTGGAAACCACAATGTTGGTTTTGGAAAAATGCACTTTAAGTTTCAAACCCATAAATATGGTTTTGTCCATAAGCTAATAAGAGTTTGAAACCTAATCCTAGGTTTTGGCCAAAAGAAAACTTGAGTTCAGAAGTGTAAGGGACGGGATTGTAGCATTGCTTTGCGTCTCTATTTATAGTGGAAGATGAGACATAGTTGCTTAGAATAAAGCTAACTTGAGATTCAAGTATTTTCATTAATAAGGAAGGAACTCTCTAAGTATGGCAAAAACGAACTTGTTTCCTCAGATAAGTTTTTCCTAACAATGAGATCTTTCCAATTAATTCAAGGCATCGCTAATAACAACGTGCAAGTAATTAATGAAGATAATTTACTTACAATAATACCATAGAATTAGCCAAACATAGGTGACTTACCACAATTAACGAAATTACTCTTCTTAAGGGATTTCCTTAATAAAGTCTGACGGTAAAAGTAGTAGTTTCCTAGTTTAAGATCACAACTTAAAAAATTAAGTTTGATCAATAAAGGAAAGAATACCTTGATCTCATTCACCCAAAAATAGTGCCACAAGTGGTACTAATATGTGTGAAGATTTTCTCAAAATCAAAGAAGAATTGTGCTTAAAATAGCCTTATAAGGACCATAGCACTTAAGTCTACAAACTGGTGAAACGGCCCTGACTTAGTCACGCCCTTAGGTTAGCGAACCCAAATTCAAAGGTTGGCCAACTTAGTTGCCTAGAATACCAAATATGCCTTTAGGTTGGCGAACCTATTTTCAAAGGTTGGCCAACTTAATAGCCTAGAAAGTGACTTTTCAAGATTCTACTCTACGTATGTTGGCAAACCTAAAATCAAAGGTTGGCCAACTTACACTCTTATGGTTGGCGAACCTAGTTGCAAAGGATGGCGAACCCAAAGCCTAAAAATCTTGTTAGGTTGGAGAACTCAAATTCAAAGGTTGGAGAACCTTTAGCAAATTGCCCACATATGTTGGCGAACCTAAAAAGAAAGATTGGCGAACCTAATGCTCATGAAACTAGAAGAGTTAACTTCAATTTCTAAACTAAGTAAACTTAGATTGTACTAACTCAATGATGCAATTATAAAATCTGAATATCCTAAGCTTAATCTAGTAGAACTTGATCATCACTCTCAAGATCATCATCGAGATGAATCAAATCTTGGAAAGGATTCTCTTCTTCAATTTTCCACTATAGTCATACTAAAATTGAGACTAAATTTTCGGATGATAGAAAAGGTAATAGACGTTCATCGAATCAAAGTTGTACTAACTTTTAGAGAATTCCTCGTAGATTCCACGCTTCCGCTCCATCTTCGATCTTCAGTTTGCTTCGATCCGTGTCTCAACATCTGAATCTAACCCTAGTCTGAAACTGACTTTATTAGACTTAAATCAAGTATTGATTTTTGCCCAACTAACTTTGATAACCAACTTGACATACCAACGACGGTGGGTTCAACCGGACATAGTGCCCTAACACTATGCGTTTGTTGTTTCTGTGATGCTTGTTAAAGATCCTGAGACTATGATTCAAATCATAAACATGATGAAATCACCTCTGCTATATCGATTAGAACCCAATCGTCTTCCAACACTCTATAATGTTGTAACTCATACATATGTAGTTTTGAAAAACGGTTACAAAAGACATTACAAAATCACTCCACTAGCCCCATTATTACCTAAAATTTCAGTTACCAAATTGATATTTCTGGCCATCATGGCGGGTATTATTCTTCACATTCATAGCTTAATATCGATATCCTTGTCCGTAACCTACTCCAACAATACGTCCAACCCAAAGCCATGAACCCTAATCTTACGTATTTTGATATAAACATCAAAACAGATATTCAACCTTATCATATGAAACTCACAATTCGTATTTTTATGTGGTGAAACCACTGACCTGAGTTCGAACTCGTCTGCATCGGGGTGGGGGGATTTTTCTTTAGTTCTTTGCCTAGCTACCTGGGCTTGTAGGTAGTGGGCTTCGTTCCAACTTTAATATAACCCTTCAAATTCAAAAAAAAAACTCACAATTAACCTAAGCACAACAAAATTGTCCGGTGAACCCACTAAATTGTTATGGATCTTGCATCAAAATTCAAAGATGCAACTGAATTATGTGAATCTTCTGGTGATGTGGTTATTCATTGTGGAGATGAAAATGCGGATGCTAATGAGGATTGGGAAAATAGTCTTATTGGTAAGGTTTTAACAGATACCATAGTAGGTTTCAGATCAGTGGAAAACTCAATTATGGCCAAATGGGCTCTTATGCTGGAATAAGATGTTTAAGTAATGGAAATTGAACCTAATATATGGGTTTTTAAATTTGCTAAATATGAACAAGCAGAGAGAATATATGAAGAAAGCCCTTGGTGTATTGATGGATACTTAGTGGTTTTTCATGACTGTGTTTCTTCTATAATATATCAAGAACTGGATTGGATTCATCACTGTTTCTGGATTCAATTATTCAAGTATTTCCTACCAGAATTTATGAAAACAAAAATCATTGAAAATTTGGGGAAAATCATGGGTCAAGTTATTGCAGTTGAACCTGCTTCTGGATTACATGCTCCTGGTGACCCTTTCAAAGTTTGTGTGAATATCAACATCAAAAGTTCGATGAGAATAGGCATAACGGTTGTCACTGTTACAGGTTTGACAAGGTGGATCAGGTATTACTATGAAAGACAACCACATAAACTATATCATGACTGCTATGTTATTCACCATGATGCAAGTGCTTGTAAAAAGGTAGCAGCTGAGTTGGAAAAAATGCATGTTAAACCATACATTTTTGAAGGCATTAGCAAGACCATAAGAGGTGTAGGTTTGAGTAGCAGGAACATGGTTCCTAAACTGAGTCAGAGAAGGTCTAACGTTGGAGCATCACCATTTGTACCACCAGCAGATGGAATGGTGGTTTCATTGGAGGTACCAACTGTAGCAAAAGAAGATGTAGGACCAGATACATTAAGACTAGGCAAGAGACAAAGGAGTATCAGCCAAAAATCAACCCCTCATATTTCTGTCATCAGTAATGGTGATGATCATGGTAATGATAGTACGTGAATCAAGTTCCACAACATCTCTTAAGACAAACTAGTGCAATGAACCTAATTGAGGGTAATACTCAAATTATGATTACTGCAAAGGAGCTCCTTTAAGAATCTATATTTTACATAATCACTCTAACTAACAATTGTTCTTTTAAAATGAAAGTTTTAGTTGGGATTTGGAAACAAAAAATACTAGGAACCATTTGAAGGACCTTATTAGATCCCATGACCCCGACATTATTTTCCTTATAGAAACTAGAAACACAATTAGAAAAATGCAGTAATACATATCTAGGTACAACTTTCCTAATGTGTGTTTTCATGAACCTATAGGTTTATCTGGTGGCTTATGTTTACTTTGGAAGGATCGCATAGACCTTCAAATCATTGAGGAAAATTTGACATGATTCAACGTCGTATTAGGCTAGATGCTAGGATTGGTATTTCCTTATTTACTTTCCTATATGGTGCTCTAAATGATGTGAATAGACCTGAGCAATGGGATTATATGCAATACATCCTTAATCGGTACAATCATCCTTGGGTTGTGATTGGTGATCCAAATTTCATCATACATCAAGATGAAAAAGGTAGTGGTAAGTCAATCTATATTATATGCTAATAATCTATTACTTGATGAAAGCAACCTTATTAGTCTTCCATTATATCTAGGCAATCTTATACATGGACTAATAAAATACAAGGCCTTGAGTCAATACTTGAAAGATTAGAGAGAACAATATCTACAACATGGTGGCTTCAAAACTATCCTAATGTTGTCACTTACCATCTGATACCTTTTGCTAGTGACCATTACCCCATTATGTTAGTCACTTATAGACAAGATGCTTGTACTCTTGATTAAGCCCCTTAGAGTCAATAGAATGTGGTTCAGGGATAATTCTTGCAAGGAGACAATAACTGCTAACTAGGATAAAAATAGGAAAGGCAAGGATCATATGCTTTTAGATCAGCAAAATCCCTTGTAATAACTAAGGATATCCCTAAGCAGTGGAATTATGAACACTTTGGCAATATTAATACCCAAATTGTTAAAATTAAAGCCCATATTGAACATTTAAGTAGCACTAGAATCCTAATGATTCTGAACTAAAATCACTTAATGAAAGACTAAAGTATTGGTATGATGTTGAGATGATTTTTATAAACAAAAAAGTAGGGATTAGGAACTCATGTTTGGAGGGAGAAACACTGCATATTTTCACAATAAGGCAAATTTCAGAAAGAGGGGAACAAATATTGGCACTTTGCAAAATGATTTAGGAATTGGCATACTGACAGGAGTGACATAGCTATCACTCTTAAAAGTCACTTCCAAAACATGAGTGTGTCTACTAATTCTCCTAATCCTTCTAGCTACCATAATTTTATTCAGTCTTTTATTACTGACATTGTTAACATGACTTTGACTGCAATTCCTGCAATTCTCCTAATCCTTCTAGCTACCATGAACCTCCCTAGGTCCAAATGGCTTCCCTCCTTGATTTTATCAAAACATGTGGGATGTTGTAGATAATGATCTTATTTTTATGTTTCAAGCTTTTTTCCATTCTAAGCATATATTGAAACCAAATGAATCATAATTTCATGTCTCTAATACCTAAGTGCAACTGTCCTAAACAACCATGTACTTCCCCAAATCGAAATCTTTTCACCATCTCCTACTTCCCAACATGCATATTTTTTTAACAACATGAATACCTTCACATATTCCTCTCCATACCCATGACATGAGCCTCCATCAGGGTTAGTATTATAAAATGGATCCGAGTTTGAGGAATACTTACCTTTGAGAATCTACACCCACATACGTCATTTGGAGAATGTAACAATTTCCAAGCAATTTTTGCCAATAAAGCTTTATTCAAAATACCATCTTGTTTAACTTTAATGTTCATACCTTACAATGGTGTAGATTATCTTAGATGACAACCTAATTCTAATGGCATGTTTACAGTCAAGTCTGCTTATAATGACATATAAACACTACTAATCAGGAGAATGGCCTAGCTAGTATGCAACAACCTATCCAATATCTACATTTTAGAAAATTAGATCGCCACAAAACATACTTCACTTTTTGTAGAAATGTATCCACTAGAGGATATAGACCTAGTATGGAACCCGGTGTCCCTTTTGCACCATTGGTATAGATAGCATGCAACGCATTTTCATTGACTGTGCACTAGCTAAAACCATGTGGAATGAGGTGGATCCTTACTTGGGTGTTTGTACACGAAATGTTAACTTTAGATATATATATTGGCTGTTTTAGTGACTCCACGATTTATTAGAGACCCTTCTAATGAGAAAAAATAGAGACATTTTGATGGTAATTAAAATGACCCCTTATATTTAGATATGATTAATGAGTATTAGTGACTTTAATTAAGTTAGCAAATTTATTGTTAATTATAATGGCCAAATAGCCCCTCCTACTCCATATTTTGACCACGCCACCACCACAACCACCAGCCGGGCCACCACCGCCGCCACCATGACCACCTTCTCCCCGCCACCGCAATATTTGGAAAAAACGTCTGGATTTTTCCAGCCGAAAGTTCTGCCATTTTCTATTTCGTCTGGTTTAGTCCAGCCGAAGATATACTTTTTTTCAATCCCATAAATACGGCTGGTTTACTCCATTTTTGTCTGGTTTCATGCCTATAATCCATACGAAATTTTGTTTGATAAGTTACCACAACCAACCTAGCTGAATTTAATGTAAAAAAAACGAAAAAAAACCAGATGAAAATGGACATGGGATTGAAAAGTATATAATTCGGCTGGACTAAACCAAACGAAATAGAAAATGGCGGACTTTTCGTCTGGAAAAATCCAGAAGTTTTTTCCAAATATGGTGGTGGCGAGGAGGAGGTGGTCGTGGTGGCGACGACGATGGCCTGGCTAGTGGTGGTGGTTGTGGTGTAGTGGCGGCGGAGGGGTGCTGGTAGCGGTGGCGAATATAAGAGAGGAAGATGGCGTTTTATTTGATTAGGGTTTATTTGGCTAATTTACTTTTATTTGATTAGGGTTTTATTTAGGATGTTAGGGCATTGTCCGGTCAAACCCACTAGCGTTGGTATGTCAAGCTAGTTGTCAGTTTTAGGTGTCAAAACTCAATTCTTGATTTAGCCTACTAGAGTTTAGATTTCAGAATTGGGATATAGACAAAGTAGTAGAGACCTTGAAGACGAAGACTGTGAAGACAAACAAGACATCAATTATTCTTCATCGACAAAAGGTTAGTAGGAGTTATGACTTTATGGATATTCTTCTATTCTACTTTCTCTATTCTTTCGAAATATAGTCGACTACTTTAGTAGTGATAATAGCGATTGAGATCGTATTCTTGTGTAACGTGGCCTTGTGTCATGACCAGTGTTTGTTCCCACAAATACTGTGAGTACAAGAATGAATGAGACAGATTCGGTGTCATGTGTCCATTACAATGGTTTGCTTGCAAACTGTTAGTTGGATATGAATGAATCTAAAGGAGTACTCTTGAGCAAAGAGTCCATGGATTACAGCTGAGGGCGTACACACATCTAGGTTCTGGCTCAGCCCAGTACTTCCAGCGGAATCCAGATTTGACGAAATCTGACGAGCGCACGGTTCACGAACCTGTTTGCGTACCAGAAACTCGGAATTGTCCTGAGTTCGAGATGGCTATTTATTTCGTGTACCAGTACGTGAACCTGACGGTAGTCATCTTGCTGGTGTCGGATTTAGTGGATATTCTTTTAGAATTTCACTCAGAGTCAAATTCCAAACTCCTTTATCTCTTAGATGGACTTGGTTATCACATAATATCTTTTGTGTTCCATCTAACGATTCTCAATGAGTCAATAAGATAAGATTATCTCTGGTCTGTTGGATTTCTATCTTGAAGTGTTTTTGAGCTAACAAAAAACTTGGCAGATAATGATAAAAAGAATTCCAATTGAGATTAATCTCTATTACTTGGTTATCAAGTTTAGGGTTTCCTTAACTTGTGGGACAAGTAATTAATTGCTTTATTCCTAAGCAACCTATCTTATTGAGTGCTATAAATAGAGGTGTCTATGGACAAATACCTCAAGCATCAAGCATACGTGAAGGTCCTTAGGGAAGGTAGCGTAAACTCTTTTCACTTCGGTGAACGCTTGTTGTGATATAGTCATCCTCTATAGGTTGCAGCTCCTCTGGGAACTCCCTACGACTATAAAGACTTCTCTTGAGAGTTGGTAAGCACAGGTGGATTGATACCTTCGTGGTTGAAATCAGATTAACCTGTAACCTCAGTAACCTATCTTAGTTCTTGTCTATTCTAAAGTCCGTCTCTTCTGCTATACGGCTATTCAAGAACTAGTTAAGTTACGTAAAGGTAGCAACGCACGGCTGCACTCGGTGTTGTAAGACCTAGTTAGCTCCAGTTATACAAGTTTCTTAAGTGATTCTTCGTGTATAACTGAGGTAGATACAGATTGGGCATTGCTTACTCGGTTTGCGTGTCAGCCCCAATTTGTGAAGTAGATTTCCGTATGACCTGGATTTAACAATCCGAAGGAAGTCATCTTGAGTGTGGTAAACTGATAGAGGACAGTTACACCATACGTCAACAATTAGGTTGCAAAGCCAGTATTGCTTACACAAGCCTTTGGCATCGGTCAAAGCAACTCCTAGGCCTGTAATGGACGTCAGCTGGGGGACTCAAGTGCGTGACGATCTGTGGGGGATCTAGAGACGTAAGGAAGGCGACATTAGCCAATTCACTTGGAGGGCTTAAGTTGGTCTCTGCTACATCCCAGACCGAAGTCTTATAGTAGGCTAGTGTTTGTAGTCAGTTTGTACTGGGCGGTGTTCAATCTGGACGAGGTCCCGAGGTTTTTCTGGAAGGCAGTTTCATCGCTAAGAAAATCTCTGGTGTCTTGTGTGCTTTTACTTTCCGCATTATATCCCTGATTATATAATTAAAGCACCAAGTAGTACGTTATTGAATAACTGTAGAGTTGACTCCAAAGTTCATCTTTGTCGAGGTTTAACAACTCCATTTATAAGTTTGGATATTGATTTTTGAGATCGTCTAGACTTAAACCATAAGACTCACAAGTCAAAACGAAAAGTTGGTAGTATTTCGGTACCCCTCCTTTTTCAGTTGGTATCAGAGCGGGTGAACACATTAAAGACGCAACTGTCTGTGTTTATCTAGGCTTGTGAGTCATGGATCAAAGCGTAAGAGCTTGTAATGTACCACCAAAGTCCGATGGCACAAATTACCTATGGTGGAAGACTGCAATGACTTCGTTTTTGCAAGCCCGAGACTTCAAAACTTGGGTTTATGTCATGAGGGAATATATACCACCGACTGTTGAAGTTGACGGTAAAACTGTTCCCAAAGACATAGCGGTTTATGATGTTGTGGAAACACTCGCCGCTAAGCAAAACTATGATGGGCTTAATGCTATCATTCATGCAGTTACACCTGATCTCTTCCATCACATAGCTACATGTGAAACCTCTTACGAGGCTTGGAAAAGATTAAGGAACGTATTCGAAGGGAATACATCAGAGAAAGAAGCTAGACATCAAAATCTCATGTCTGACTGGGAAAACCTTCGAATGCTTGAGGATGATACCTTTGAGGGATTTAATCACAAATTGTATGAAATAGTCAATGCCTGTCACACTTATGGTAAAACTATTCCGGAAAGGGACATTGTGAGTAAAATTCAGAGGTCGTTAACATAAAGGTACGAATCCAAAAAGCATGCCATCCAAGAAGTACACGGCTTAGACATGACAAGAAGTGACCTTGTTGCAAAGCTAAAAATCTTCGATCATGAGCACAGTAACCCTAAAAACATTGGGTTTAGAGCTACTGAAAAAACAAGGAAACTTGTAAACGAAGAGTGTACTTCGAACACCGACGCCGAC